>CAOLHI010002040.1:0-301253 GCA_948474755.1 Ctenosaura bakeri
TGCACCTTGGAGCGGACTAGGTCCAGACTACTTACCTGAGATCTGCACCTCAGTCCACTCCAAAACGCTCCCAACTGGTCCTTCAGCGCACTTTTTAAAGAATGGTAGAAAACCGTTCTTTGATTTTTCGGAGCGTGCCATTGCATTCCTGCTCACTCATGCAGATTCGCAGGCTCGAACCAATGCAAGCCTGAGATCTGCAGAGGGCAGGATTTAGGCATGGCAAGCTTCAGCGTGGCAAGCTTGGCCGGGACCGATGAACAACCGGAAGCCACCACTTTGGAAGCCGGAGCAGTGCGGATCTAAGACCTCGCACTGCTCCAATTCACCCTAGACAAGATGGAGGAGCCCTGTGGAAGGGCTTAAGGGACAGTCCACATTGGTCCATGCCCAGAAGATCCGGTAAGTAATGGCACAGAGCGATTCCCTCGCCTCGTGTGGAAATGGCCTTACTTATCCACAGTTGGTCCTCTTGCCAGCATGGCTTTTTGGCCACAAATGTATGATTTATGCCAATTAAACAATATCATAGATTGGGGGTGTATGGCACAGTAACACTGGCATGTGCTTAATACTCATAAGGGATTAGCTCTATGGTCCTTAAATAAGGGACATCCCTGTTACCATAGCATACACACCCATTCTGTGGGATGTGCTATTTACATAATTGGACATACTTATGGCTGAAACACGTGTTTGAAAGTGTGCTGGCTGTAAGGAGTTTGCCAGGTGAAGATAACTTCAGACATGATAAGGTCATAAATTCAGAGTGGATTACACAGGACAGCCCGATGTGAATGAGCTTGTGATAATACCTTCACAACTGCAAGCTATGAAAACTCCCAGAGACAACAGAAGGCAAAACTGCCTGGGTGAAGCAATCAGGGATTATGCTATGAGTCTACAGAGACCTTCCCTATTCACCCTACCTTACCAAGACATTAAGAGATTGCCATTACCCCCATCAGTATTTTATCATGTAAAGACAATCAGCTCATTCAGGACTCCTTTATCAACCCTGTGAGAAAACCATTACCGTTTTGTCCACACACTCTCCTTTAAGGCAGAGAATAAGGTATAAAAAAACTCAGTTCCAGTCCTAGTAGATTGTAGTACATGATAGTACATTGTAGCATGTTGGACATGTTTCACTGCATGTTGTACCCCAGATTCTTGTTCCTTCATGCTACCCTCAGAAGAATTATAAGCCACTCTGCTTCAACCTTCTGCTTCAGGACTGGCAATTATCATCCTTTCCACCCAAACTCTCTCTATCCAACCTTTCTTGTCTCATTTTCCAATTGCCTTGTATGGTTCTTAAGAGTGTCTGACTTTGTGTGTCTGTTCATTCCAAATAAAATACTCTGTCTAACTTATAACTGGACTTCTCTCTACAGTTAGTACTGGTATACACAGGTGGAAAGATCCTGCTGTTACCCTCCTCTTGCAGGCCTCCTTTGAGCTATAATTTCCCAAATTCTAAAGAGACATTGGCATTGCAGGTGGACCTTAAAGTTCCTACCTCTTAAGGTAAGATCCATTACAGTTTTAGACACCAGGCAGCTGGTGTCTTTTTTTTATATAAAAAGGGGGTTTTTATATATAAAAAAAACTTTTTTATATAAAAAAGAAAAAAAAATGTTTTCTTAGAGGCATTTTGTGGGGACTTTTTTCACAAAAGTGTAACAACTAGCTTAATAACTCACATTTTGCAGTTGTACCAGCAATAACAAATCATAATGAGTAGCAGCAATGATTCCTCATAAAAAGCTTTTGAAAGTGGGTGATAGTGCTGTAGATTCAAAGGTGTTTGTAGCACTAAAAGGCAGAGTAGTCCAAAAATATATGATAAGAAATCATCCATGGTACCTAGTAGTTCTTTGTTTTGTTTGTTTTGTTTTTTCATGACAAATGAATTCAGAAATGAACTGGAGATTAATAGGGAGACCCAATAAAAATGTCAAAGCAAGCAAGCCTTTCTTCATGCCAACATGAACTTCAGATGTAATTTGGCACTGTGTCTCCATAGGTCCATAACAAGCCAGATGGCTGTAGGTGCTCACAAATATGGCAAAAAACAAAAACAAAAAGAACCTGATGTCCATTCCCTATTCTCTACCCACAACATTTGGTAAAATTCCTGTGTCTGAAATGTGTAACCAAACAGAAGCATATCAAACCATTTGGATGCATTTTAGTTTGTTTTGAATGCCACAAAAATGAAAAATGTGCTTACCTTCCTGAAACTGACCAGGCATTTGATCAAAAAGCAATTTGCCTGGAATGAATGAGAAAAATAGAATAGGCATGTATCTTGGAAATCATGTTTTTGAATACTCTCTCATATATCTTCTTGGAAATAGTCACACTGTTACTTGCCATTCTGGCTTTCTATTCTTTTAATTTGAACTTTTATTCTATTACAACAGCAACAACAACAACTTCTACTACTACTACTAGTATTGAGTACAGACTATGTGAATTGTGGATGTGAATCTGTGAATTGGCACAACCTCTGTTTTTTTTTTTTTTTTAAACCAATATAGCAACTAATGAGAGCTAGTATTGTGAAGTGGTGTAAGTGTTGGACTACAATTCTAAAAGCCAGTGTTCAGCTCTGGAAACCTACTAGGCTACCTCGGATAAATCACATTTTCTCAGCCTTAGAGGAAGACAAGGACAAATCTAATCTGAACAAATTGCCAAGAAAACCTTGTGGTAGGTTCACCTTAGTGCCACCATAGGTCGAAAATGATTCGAAAGCACAAAACAATGAGAAGAAAAATCATCCAACTATCTCATTTCTATCCCATTCTCCCACAAGTGTAGGTTCTTCATGGCTGTGCCTTTGTTGTGCTCAAATCATGCAGGAAATAATAATTCACCATTAAGGATAAGAGTGCAAAGTGGATTGGAGGACTATTCTCTTAAAATACTAACAAGACTCTATATTTGGGCAAACTTCACATGATCCCCTGAGGACTAGTTCTGGGAACATGCAGGCCACTGATCTAGTCACTCTGTCATAAAAAGGTATCATTCTTTGTGACTTACTGTCAGTTCATCAAAGCTACAACTACATGGGCTTCTGAACAGAATGTGAGCCAATTCACTTTTACTGCACCTATATGTAGATCAGAACACAGTTACTCAAAGGTTTTGAAAATTTACTCTCATTCCTCAAATCTTTCCAGGGGACTTTTAGTTCCCTTGGGACCATCACATTATTTTATGACCACTGCAAACAGTCTCAAGATTGTCTGGAGCTGGCCAGTGTAATGGTTTGAGGCCAAGTTCCTGCCCATCAGTTGCATAGTATAAAGTCATATGATTGCAACTACCCTGGAGTTAACATTACAAATTTATACTGGGTTATAGGTTTCTGGTGTGGCAAGGTGGACAGAAAGTCCCATTCTTCTTAGCTTTAGGCAGGAGCTAAAGGGAGGGAAATGTGATGCATGGCATTTCCCCAACACCAAAACTGAGGATTGAGTTTAAACCACCCCTTGGATTAACGGGGCTAGGGGGGACACACAAAAGTTGCTCTTGGCATCCCTTTAGTGCTCCAGTTCTTTCAAGAGAGTAGACTGGTCACAGACAAAGAAGGTGAGCAGGATTAACCAGCTTGACCTGCTATGTTTTCTGCTTTGCTTCACTTTGTTTTGGTTTTTGTCACCAGCTAAAAGCAGCTACAAACTTCATTTGTCCACCTCTTTCACAAATATGTGTTTTACATCAAAAAATTTTTGAAAAGAAACTTCCCAGACATTAGATTGAGGCATTACTTTTGCAACATAACTCCTTTGCAAGATCTTGAGTTCTGTTTAAATATGGAGGGGGACAAAATTGAACTTTTTCTTAACTATTTCTTTCTTATATACATCTGCCAGCATGCCTACATTTTCCCTGCATGTATAAAAGTATACTGTTCACAGATATTAAGAAAAATAAGAATTGAAATTAACTGGACTCTGGAATCAAGAGAAAGCTGTGCATAAGAAGGAGGTTTGTTTGTTTGCTTGCTTGTTTCTCTAGTTCCTTAAAACAAGCAACCAGTTAAATTTAAAAAAGATAATTAATGTACAGAGAATTGTAAATTTGTAAAAATAGATAAAATTTATTCACTATTTGAGAAAACTACAAGTCATTTAGGCATTGGATCTATAAACATAGGTCAACAGAAATTTTTTTACCAGGAGAAGTGGAGCTGGGAACAACCTTGAGACTTTTGTAAACACTCTTGCTGCTCTGAATTGAATGAGAAAAAAAGGAAGCAAACTCTATTGACAAATATTACCAAACAGTGACACTTGGTGATGGAAGAAATAATAACTCTCTGTAGGAATGAACTATGTGTTGATGAGACAGGAGTGTTGAGAGTATTATTTGATATGAAAGATTATACAAGATGTAAATTTTGTTTTTCTAGAGAAGTGCAATTTGATTGAGGATATTAAAAATATTGTCTGACTAAAGGAGAATTGTAATATGAAAACAAGACCCAGACCAGGAAAACCAGGAGAAAAGCAAAAGAGGCAAGACAGAAGGGGCTCAGCAGATGTACCCTGTCAAACCTCAGAGATGTCTCAGAAGTTTACTGATGAACATCAGACTTTAAAAGTGCAGATGTCTCAAGTGATGATTCAGATTTCATAAATGAATTCTCAAATTGAGCAGATGAGGGGAAAGCTACTTCAAGAGATAAAAAAGAGGTGAAGGAAGTAAAATCTGAGATGAAAAATGCAAAGAAATCTGTTACACAGACAGCCTCAGAATTAACTGAAGTGACTCAGAGATTCCAGATTTCAGAACAGAAAGTGTGCAATATTGATTTGAGAGTGGAAGGCCTGGAGAAAGGAAAAGAACAAGACCTGGATGCATATGCCCTGAGGGAACTGTAAGAAGAAAAGAACTGCCTGAGATTCAGATCCATTCCAGAAAAAGCAAATGAAAATATCCAAGATCAAATGATAGAAGAGATTGCAGAGCTGTTGATCATTAAGATGGAAGAGGCAGAAATCCAGGTGGACAGAGTGCATAGAATTACTTAATTTGTATCTAGACAACAGAATCTGCCCAGAAATTTGATAGTACATTTTCTACAAAAGCAGGTGAGAGACCAAATATTACAATGCTACTTTGAGAACAGAATGAAAATATATGGAGTTGAGATTATTATTTTTAATGAAATATCTGCAAGAACTCTGTATAGAAGAGATTACAGTTTCCTGACTGAGAAATTATGGGATCCCATTTAGATGGGAGAGATTGGAAAGATTTTCATTTGTTTGTTTTTTTAAAGAAAGGTGCTTTTTATTGAATACAGTACAGAAAGCCCAAAAGTTTGTGAAAAAGTACAAAACAGATCTAGAGCAATCAAGGGAAGAGGATGAGAGAAAGAGGGAAGAAGATGAAGAACAAAAACAAGAGAAAAATGGGAGTAAAGACAAGTACAAAGCTTTGGATGATGAAGTCCTGAAAGGTGCTACAAGTATGGCTTATTCCAAACTTGAGGATTAGAAAGAGTTTAAGGTGACATGCTTATAATGTTAATGTTTGAACATTTCATTTAAAAAATGTTTTCACCGTCTGAAAAAAAAAAACTTTAAATGTAATTTATTTGTAAGAAACTCATGTTAGAAAAAGAGACTCTAAATATCTACAATGTCCAAAACTTGGTAAAGAGTTTATTGTAGCATCAACAAAGAAAAAAAATGGTGCAGTTGTATATTAACTCTAATTTATTTTCAGAACTAAAATTGGATGATATGTTGGAATGCAAGTTAATGATAATGGACTTAAATCACTGATTGTAGGAGTTTATGCCCTGAAGAAAAATAAAGAACATCAAACCACAGTGTGATAGACAGTCTGAAAAAGAGATTAAAATTCAGGAAGCTGCCTTTGTTTCCAGATCATGGAAAGGCTACAGTTGGTTGATGCATGGTGATTTAAATATGGCAATGCCAAGGATTATCTTTTTTTTGGGGGGGGGGAGGAAAACACACATCTTTCTCAAGAATTAATATGTTTTTGATTTCAAAGACATTGATTATTGATACATTTAAAAAAATTGATACTTTACCTAGAATTTTTTCAGTCCACAACCTAGCAAGGTTAATTTTGAAAGGAAAGAGGTTGAAAGGCTGTTGGAAACTGAACAGTTCTTTACTACAAGAAGAAATGGTGGTAAGAAAAAATGAGTAACTATTTTTTAAAGATAACTCTAAATAAGAGCATGGAAATTGGACTATATGTTTTAATCCCACAAAATGCAGGAATTAAAAGGAGACAGCAAGAGAAATTAATATTGGTTTTAAATGAGATTAAGGGAAAAGAAGAGGAGCTGAGGAATCAAATTAAATTAAAATTCTGCAGAAACCAATATCAGTGATGACAGTGGGAGAAATTGAGAGGAAACTACAATTCAAGAAGAAGAGGAAGAAGAACAAGATCATCATCATCATCAATAGCAACAACACCTTTGAATTTGCCAATATACCAGGAAAGTGATTGGCCCACAAACTGAGAAAAGCAAAAGGGAAGAAACTCAAGGGTACAAAGTGAGAAAGAAATTAAAAGTGATTGTTTTATTTTTATTGGGAGTAGCAACTTTTGCATGCCTAATGAACTGGCTAGTTTTGTTTGCATGTCTATGGTAAGCATAGAGAGATAGCCTAGAGAGGAAACTTCCTGTTTGTTGGTTAACACCTCTTCTCCCAGCAAGTACACATTTCTTTGTTTTTAAAAAGTTCTCTTGCCATGTGCTCTCCCTCTCTTTTGTCTTCACCTTTTGACCTGAAAGCATGCTCTGAGATTTTCCTAACAGGCATCATTAGCAGCAAGCATGTGAGTGCTTATTTTTCTTCCTACATTCCTCAAGAATTGAACCTGTGTAGACTATGCAAAAGATTTTGTGAGTAAACTCTTTTATATTTTTAACCAAACTGTTTTGTGTTTATTTTGAGCTAGATTAAGTGTGTTTTGGGTGGAGTTAAAGAAGTGGGACTGGTGATCTGTTCAACTTCCATGTTTTGTGCAATTACTCTGCTGATTGAGAGTCTCATTACCAAAGTCTCTCAATATATCCCCAATAATTTTAACTATAACTCCGTTTATTCTTTTATTCTCTGAGGCCATTTCTGCACTAGACTGCTATAGTGCGATGATTCCACTTTCAAACTCCTATGGAATCCTGGGGTTTGCTGTTTAGGCAGGTTTAGGAGGTTGAAAGTGGAATCATCGCGCTATAAGAGTCTAGTGTAGAAATGACCTGAGAGATGCAAAAGGAGGAAGCAACCTAGTGGAGGAGCAGCTGAAACAGGTGCTCTCCCTCAAACTTCCTCCCCAGCTTCCCCTGTGCAATATACCTGGGCCCTGAAAAGAACCCACGAGCTTTCAGGCTTGCCTGTAACTGGAAGGCCAACCCAAGAAGTCCTCCCACAAATTGCATGGCATCTAACGAGGGCTCAGACCCAAGGCCAGCCGCAAGAAAAATCTCCTTCCTCAACCCCCTAGTCTCATGACCTAAAGAAGCAATACCAGAGCCCTCTTCTTCATCAAATGTGTGCCATAAGTTTTCACAGAATTCTTATTTCTCCCCCCACTCCCCCGACTACTTGTTAACAGTCAGCCAACAGTGTAGGACAGGAGGGGAAAAAAACTGTGGGAAAAGGAGCAATTCCTACCCAGTCCTGAAGCAACTATCATAGCTGAAACTGTGTTAGAAGTAGGATTGCGGGTTGACAACTCCAAGAAAAGGGGGGGGAGAGGGGTATCAGGAGCTTATGAAGGGTTCAAATCTGTCCTCCTTCTGCTCTCCATCATGATGTTTAACTTGGCCTCTTTGTTCCAGAGATCAGCAAAGGTGTCTCCACTATGGGACAGCCCAGGATAGCCCAGCGCTGCCCAGCAGGTGAGATGAATTACGGATTATGTTGGTGTGAGTAACCAATATGAATGTGGCCTTAAGCATTTCCTGTTGAGTGCAAAAGTTCATAGGCTCTTTAGTACAGCATAAAACAAGTTAAAAGTTTGCATAAATTTCAGGAAAAATAAAGGCAATAGCAGATAAAACCTGCTGGAAAGATGAAGAGTGTTAAATTACTGAATAATGCATGCACCATCATTATCATTTTTACACTACTAGTAATAACTTCACAGCAAAGCAGAAAAGTCATTGTCGAAGAACCCTCAAACTGAGAGTCAAAGTAAAGGTATATGTGTTTAAGCAGTGAAAAGAAATAGGGAAAGCTTAGAAAGATTACATAATGCAGTGGCAAGTGTAGCAATCAGCTAAAACAGTAAAATGAGAAATGAAATGAAAATTGCAGCCGAGTTTAAGATAAATAATAAGTTGTATTTCCAAGTACACAGGAAACTAAAGGTCATTGAAGGAGACAGAAGGATTTCAAAGAGATAGCCAGGGTAATTTACTACCTGAAGAGGCAGACATTGCTAAAATGCAATCAAATGAATTCTTTTCCTCTATGTTCACACAGAAGACTGGGGGACAGATGTCAGGAACAGACATAAATTTCCCAGGAGAGCTAGCAAAAAATATCCAAGGCAGATAGATTCATGCCAGAACAGGTGATCAAAAAATTAGAACATCTGAAGACTAGCAGAGCCTCAGAGCTGGGGAAAAATATGTACATCCCCTCAGGAATTCAACACAAAAAGGCTACAAATGCCAGAGAAAACAAATTCCAGAGAGATCTGGAGCCTTTTGGGAATGTGGAAGGGCATCAACTTGAGCAGCAATTCCCCACGTAGTGGGCCTTGGCATTCTAGTGGTTTGACAAAGCTTGGCAGGCATAACAACCAAACTTCCAGAAAGCAAGAGTAGCAAAACAAAATCCATGGGCAACTTCAGCAAATGTTTGCAAACTGAAGCTAGATGTTGGTGTTGTTCAACAAAACAAAAGTGTGGGCTTGTTCAAACAGTTCAGGAGTCTGCTTTCCAAATTCATATGCTAATCAGAGGTGGGCGGACTTCCCTCAGTCCGATTACTGAGACAGTTTCCCAGGTGACTGGGAAGGACCCTACATCAGTGGCAGAACATGTGCTTTGTATCAAACCTTTGGCATTGTAGTTCAGTTGCTGCAGTGCATATGATTCAAGCACAATACACAAGGACACTGTGGGTGGTACATTACCTCTGCTTCATGATTGGTGGCATGTCGGTGCCTTTGTTATGGCAGTTTTAATGATGCAGTCAAATGCAATGGTGTGGAAGGAATGCTTGATAGTCACAGCTGTAATGATTTAGTAAATAACAATCAGTTAACTGTGTGATATGCCTGTTCTTCAGCACAGGTCTTTTTCATTAAAACAAGCAGCTTAGAGGTGAGGTGGGTGGGGTGATAAGATTTTCTAGTTCATAACATAATGTTCAGATGGAAGTAAATAAAAATGAATGATGTAACCTGATCCCAAAGTTAGTAACCAACACTGCAGACATGGGCACCTGAGTATATGAGTGACAGAACTAGGGACAGAGAGGGCAAAGTTAGGGTATTCCTATCCACATATGTTTATTATATATGCTTCAGAAATAACAGGATGAGGCTGGTGCAAAGGCTCAACATTGTTTTGAAATATCCATAGCCAAGCTGTCTTTTTTTTCTTTTTAAAAAAATCTACCTCCGTTTTTATAGATCTAAAAGGCTTGTAATTTTAAATTATAGGGTGCCTATAAGTGTGCATGTGACTTTCCCTGCCATTATTCCAGAAGTGGGAAACCTAAACTAAACTCTAAAACTTGATATGTAATTTAAAGGTGCCATAGTGGCAAAAATATCCATGTTTTTCTTTTTTTAACATTAACACATTTATGTTAATTTTAAAATTTCTGTAGACTGCAGTACCATCTTCTGTTGCTAGGAGGTAGGGCTCCCTATCAGAAGGCCTGGCATTATTTATTTATTGAGGCAGTTCTCTATGAGCCAGAGGCACCTGGCAACATTAGATGATGTGGTTTCTTTTTGCAAGGCCCCCCAAATTCTTCATAAAGTTAAGAATGAGAGGGAGGGAGAAGGCGCCCTTGCATGGCTGGAGGAAGGAGGCTGACTAGAATGGAATAAGTGAAAGATCAGTGAGAAAATTCAAGAGTGGATGGTGGGGTGAAAAGAAGAAAAAGGAAACAAAGCACTGGGCATAAGGTGTCCAGTGGGTAAATAATTGGGTGACAGAAAAGAGAGATGGGTGTGAAAGGGAAAAAGCCCTTAACTTTATAACAGAAAAAGACAATGGGGTAGATCGATGGTTGAGTATCACCATGTGAGAAGGTGAAGAGAAAAAAAGAGCATCTTGTATGTGAAAAGAGAGGAGAGGGAAAATTTCCTCTCAGGATCGACCACAAAGGAGTTAATGTCAGGATGGAATAGGGCTTAGAACAGTAGCAGACTTTGGCCATTTCTGCACTACACTGTTATAATGCTATTATTCCTATGGAACCCTGGCGTTTGCAGTTTAGGGAGAGGCATTTAGAATTCTCAACCAGCGAGCTCTTTGGTCTCAGAAAACTACAAACCGCAGGATGTTGAAAATGGAATAATAGCACTTAACAATGTAGTGTGGAAATGGCCTTAGTTCCAATGAGTATTTGTTGTGCATCTCAAAGTGCAGTCCTGTTCACGCTTAATTGAGTATACCAAATACATTGGAAACATGTGGTGGATTGGACTATGCCACTGGCTGTGCTAAGGGAAGACCTAATGGAAGCAAGTGATGGTACCTAAATTATCTATGAACATCTTGTTCCAGTGATCAAGAAAGCATGACTTTAAAAATGACACAGTAATAGCACTTGCACTGCATTAAATTGACATAAGCTTGAACTCTCTGTCTTGGTGTGATCATATATTTTTTTTCCTGTAGTGGAACAGGCTCTACTAGAAATTAACCTATATTTAACTAGGCTAACTTTTAGGGTCCTAAAACAATACAGAATTGATCTATAAATGTACAAGTTTTTAAAAGGACTCTAGACTCTAGTCCTTGTGCTATTTTCTACCCTAGTGATGATTAAGAAGGCCTTACTCTAACCAATGTAAAGTGTGCGCCTCTGAACTATACTACATCAGACTACTGGCATGAGTTCTTATGATAGACACACAAGTTCACTGTACATAGAAATCCAGCATGTCAGGCAGAATAACATATCCAATAACTTTCTCAATTTGGTAGAGACCATCCTGATTAATCTTCTATTCCCTGCTTCTTCAGCTGCTTTTAAAATGTCTCTGTTTCTCTTTCCCCCTTCCAGTTTCCCCTTTTGCCTTCAGCTTATTCCTATTGCTGTGAAATTAATTCAAAGGAGAAACGTAATTAACTCAGAAGACAGGAAGAAAGGAGAGGCCAGAATCTTGAAATTCCTAGCAGGCTTAGGCAAAAGCAATGTACTGCAGTCTCTCTTTGGCCCTTTCCACATAAGGCAATGAAAGTGGTTCGCACCGTTTCTTACTATATTTAAATAATGTGGTTTTCCTTCATTGTTTTCCACACAACCCCTCGTTTTGATTCATTTTCCTACAGAGGAGTGTGAGTTCATGCATTCACACTACCTCATCACTGGCCACTCTCCTGACTCCCCTCACTCTGCCCTTGTGGCTGTGATTGGCTTTTATTTTATTTTATTTTATTTTATTTTTGTCTTTTGGGTTGGTACATCTCTTTGTACCTACATAGGTACATAGGTAACTACCCATATTTGCCCTCGTATAAGAGGTAATTTTTCTGCCCAAAATGTCTTCTGAAAATGGGGTGCAAATACCCAAACTCCCCCCACCCAGGCAGATCGCCACCTGCACCTGATCGCTACCCGCACGCACCTCTCTCAGCCCAATCACCACCCACACATACCTCTTCCAGCCCAATCGGAGAGGTGTGTGCCAGTGGTGAACATGTGCAGAGAGGTGCGTGGGAGTTGCAATAGAGTGCAGAGAGGTGTATGCGGGTGGCGAGCGGGCCTGGAGAGATGCAGGAGGGGATAACCAGTGGGCACAGAGAATGGAATGTGGGAAAGAGGTACTAATTTTTTTTTTCCTAAAGAATGCAGCCTGAAAATATGGTGTGTCTTATGCCAGTGCGTCTAATACCAGCAAATACCATACATCCTACTTCCTGTTCCCATAGCCCACCCACCACTGCCCACCAATGCGCATTGGTGCAAATGTACGTTTCCACATCACTGCAAAAATCCAAATTTGCTTCGATGGCAGAATGCGAATCGGATTTTTTCCGGTTTTCAAATAGTGCACTTTCCCACCACATGGGGGCACATTTACTCGGAATTATGGAAAATAAAGCAAACCTAATTTGCTCCCACATGCAGAACAGCTCAATGTTACAACATAGTAACCCGCGTTAATAACCCCGTGCAGAAAGGGCCTTTGTCTGTGTACTGTTACTCATTAATGACTTTTGCCATCTTGATCACATGCTGATGTTGCATGGCCATATATATCCCCATTTTCATTTATGAAATATTGGGACAATGTGGAATAATTCTAGCATAGCCTACTTCCTGAAATTCTGTATGCAGGGGATTTTTTATGGAAGGCAGCTAAGTCATATTAGTCTACATC
The DNA here is from genome assembly GCA_948474755.1 of Ctenosaura bakeri. NCBI lineage: Eukaryota > Metazoa > Chordata > Lepidosauria > Squamata > Iguanidae > Ctenosaura > Ctenosaura bakeri. The sequence continues at coordinate 12,592 of CAOLHI010002040.1, forward strand.
TGCAGTCTGGAGTGGCATAAGCCAGTTTAACAACTCTGTGAGAAGCAGGCCTTAGAAAAATTGTTTTAGAGCAACATACGATGAACTGCTTCCTATCCAGCTTTTTTTCCCCTCTGCTGACTTTGGGAGACAATACAGCTTTTGCATCTCTCCAAGGAACAACTCTGATGGAACATGTCACAAGAGGTGAGACAACTACAGGTTGTGTATGCATTTTTTATGCCTCTACACATTTGAGTGTACAGATGTGATGGCTCCTGATGTGCCCCTTTGCTTAAACCAAGTAAACAAAGCAGAGAAAGAGAGACAGACACTAAGAGAAAGCCTTCTGCATTAAATATTCTCTGTCTTTTGATATTCTCTGCCTTTGCTCGTACAATCTGTCCCTTTAGAGTTTGAAAGAAGAAGAAGGGAGGTAATGGGCCTTTATATCTCCTTCTTCCCATTTTTAAAGCCTTTGTTCTATTTTGTTTTTAAAGACATATGTTTTGGTAGAGGAGAAGCGATCAAGAGATATCTACCACATCTACATAGAGTTTGTTTGTTTTTTTCAAAACACCAGTGAATGAAGAATGTCTTTGTGTATGTAGTGAAAGATAAGGAGATGGGGAGATGTAAGGAAGAAGAATCCTTGATAACCCCCTGGGAGTTTTACTGTGAAACTATAGGGATTCAAGAGAACAAGTACATCCCAAACACTAGGTGGGTATTATACAGAAAGATCTTGCTAAAGAACACTTTCTGACAACGTTGAAAGAGCCTACAGGATTGACAAGTAAGGCATTATTTGAAACCTATAGGCCAGTAGCCACCATGGAGGCAGCTTCCACAAGACTAGGAGTAGAGTAGCAATTCCCCCCTACTCTGAAATCCCTAAAAATGGCTGCAGAGAGTTGGAAAAATCTGCGTAATCTCAGTGCTAACACAATCTCTTTCAGTATAAAATATCTTTTAAAAATACCATATTTTGTTTTGAGAAAGCTTGTGTAAGACAAGACAAGAATTCCATCGGTATGGGAGCAGGAATTAATGGAACTGAGTTTGATGGAAGATTCCGCCCTCCCTCTCCACAATTAAAGTCATATATGTGACCACTTCTGATTGCCACTGTGTGGTAAATACAAAAAATGGTTGCCACCATCCTGCCATGTTTCCTGATGACCAACTTTGGAATGCAGAAAACCTTAGAATTACCCAGAAAAGGACTCAAGCACATTCATCTATGATATATGTTGTGCGGTAGAATAACATCAGCTCTGTCATTTGATAGAATGAGGCTGCTTGCCTCAAATACCCATTTGGATACTAGTGTAGCAAATAACCTGCGGTCTTTCTAAAGGGAGGAGGGTAGTGATGTAGTAGGACTAGGGTTCACAGAGTTGATCACCCAAGACTTTTGTCATGCCTCTTGAACTCCCCTGTTCTTTTGGGGATTCACTGCTATCCTCACATTAACTGGACAAGAAGTAGGATTTCCAAGCAATGACGTATTGTTATGAGCTTTTCATGCCCAGGCAAAAGACATGTTCCTGGATGAGAAGAAAATAACTTCTAGAATTTGTTCTGGACAAACATAACAGCTCACAGTTTGGGACTCTCAGAGGGAATGTTGATATTGAACATGGATAGGGTAGGTACACTCAAAATATCTTGTACCACTAAATTTACAGAGAATAAATTTCAAGAAGTGACAAGAGGGTTGGAAAGTGCATATTGACTGGAGCCTTTTTGTAGCATATTTCGTGATCTAAGGCTGCAATAAACAAAGTTGTTATTGTTGGTTGCAGCCAATCTGGGTTTTCTTGAGGGAAGTCAGTTCAGCAAACTCCAAAGGTTTGTCTGAGATCCCTGCATTCTCCCAGCTGTCTTCATTTGTTTTTATTTATTTACATATTTATTTTACAAAAGAATAGACCAAACATTCCCTCAGGAAGTGAAGTTTTGCTTTATTCCATACTCACTAGCTGACTTCCTTTTGGACTTAAAATGGCTTGAGGGAGCATGACAAAATTCCCTGAAAAAAAGGTTTATTTGATGATCATTTTAAAAAGTTTTCTTAAAAAAAAATTGTGGTGCAGTGTGGCCTTCCAAGTTCCCATACAGGGCCTTATAGCCTCCTTGACAGCTGTTCACCTTGATAGAGAGAGACTGTCCTGATGAGGGCTTGCTATTCAAAATTTACCACTATGCCACTGAAGGAGAAGATGTGGTTATGGAAATCTGGACTTCTGAGACCTATTAGCACTAAGAGAAGTCAATTCAATTCAGTTATTCATTTTTATTGATTATCTTATTTATAACTTTCTCATTCTTCTTTCTTTCTTTCCAACTTTTTTTTTGGGGAGAAGGGGGAGTAGCTTTTTGAAATAAAATTGTTGAGGGTTGCTTGCTTACCATTTTTTTTATCGTTTTCCTAAGAGGATTTCTTTTCTTTCCTTCCTTCCTTCCTTCCTTCCTTCCTTCCTTCCTTCCTTCCTTCCTTTTTTTGTAAAGAGGCCTTAACTTGGTCATTACCCAGGCTTTCAAAGGTTAAGTTGACTTTCTTTTGGTTTCCAATGACCAGATTTTGTTGTGAGCCACCAAAGCATGGAATTATATTTTTCGTATTGTACAAAACAAGACTATTACCCATCAGAGCTGTTCAGACAGAGCTGTCTAAAAATTAATTTTAACATTTGGAACAGATTTCTATCTGAAAAATTAATAATAATAATAATAATAATAATAATAATAATTCCTTGCATAACACAGATACTAAACCCCTCACATTTACTTTCATGCGTCATACTGGGCAGACTGTTGTAATGTAATTGTTTTTGACATGAGTTCTGTTAACATGCCTAATCTGCATTTACTTTTTGTACAGTTTGCAGCCACATATTCAAAGCTGGCATAGCGTTTGTATGCAGTGGGTTATATTCTGTCTATAGAGTGTTTCAAATTGGGGGCAGCAGCTGCTCTTCCCATAAGCAGTATATACAGAAAGATAGGTGAAAAGTTATTCTGTTCAGGTTGAAGCAAACCTACCTAATCTGTACTTTCTAAACTAATATATAAAGTTTCACTTTTTCAGACATTATGAACAGATTCAGAATTAAACAAAACATGATATTATTTGAAAAAAAAAAGGTACACAAAATGCTATATTAGGAAAAATGTGCCCAAATTTGCTAATACTATAGTGGAAATGCATATATTTGGGGATTAACCATACACACAAATGTGTATATGAAGAAAGCTGGGGTAGCCAGGAAGAAAGAAATGTGACAAAAGGTAAAACTGCAGACAGTTTAAAAGACAAATTGCAATGAAAATGATGGAATAAATGTGACATTGGATGTCTGAAGAGATGAGAGAAAACAAACATGACAAAATCACTCTTCACTCACACACATGTAAACCTACACTCACACACAGAGGCCAGTCCCATTGTGAAATGGCCTTGGGAGCATCACATGATTGCGAGGACCATTCCACATGACATTCTCACAATCACACAATGCTCCCAAGGCCATTAGGGGGCAGTCGTGCATTATATCATTTTCAGCTCATTGCCGAAAATGATGCGTGATCGTGTGTCGCTCCTGTGCCCCACATGCACCTACCTTGCATGCAAAGGCTCCGGACATGCAGCCATCACCCTTCCTTCCCCAGTCAGCCTGGGAAAGTACCCAGCTGCACTGCGGAAGGAAGGGGCGGAGCACTCACACTTCCTTCCAGCCAGCTTGGAGCTGGTGTGGAGGGAAAGTGGAGGGGATGCAAGTGCCTCCTGGACGAGGCTTTTTGTGCGATCCCCGCATGATGCCAGCGGCACCAGGTAAGGTGTGAAAAGAGCCAGAGAGAGGACAAGCACACTATAATATCAAAAATCAGTAACAATTGGGTGAGAAATAGCCTGTTTTCATAAATAGGCATAAACAAGAATGAAGACTCTCAGTTTTGAAATATACATAGTTGCAAAACTGAGATCTTCACCCTTGTGTTCTTTAGCTACCCAACTAAAACTCCTTAGATTGGACATCCTTCTCTGTACCTGTATTAGAAGAGGCAGAATGCTGAAGAGAAGGGGAGAATCCAACTGATATAGGTTTATAAGTGTAATTGAGAGCATTGGTTGGCAGTAATGCTTTACATTCATATAGTTCATAGGTCCATTCATGATGCTTTGACTGGTGATATCATCTTGTTACTACGGTTATGATATGTCTGGTGAGAGCACTAGATATCCTTTTGATATCAAATAATTTGGCCTTTGCTTGACCTTTCTCTCCCACCTACTCCACATGTTTGCAGAGGTCCACCGGACAAGCACATATTAGGCGCGGTCGTTAATGGTTGTAATTTCCAAACCTCATTTAGGCAGGCAACTTAAGCCTCTCTGATGCTTCAGGGAAAACCCTCTTGCAAACTGGCCTTGCTCAGCGTGAATCTACACAAAGATGCACGGCTGAGTGCCGAGCCATTCCTTTATGTTGGGTCATTAGCATACTGGCCATACTATTGTCATCCAGCGCTAAGCTCTTCATGCAAAACTTGAGCTTTTCCAACGCCTTTATCCAGGTACAAATTCTCTTTGTTCTCACCGAGCATGGCCTGGCCTGTAGGTAAAATCCACCCTATAAAAAGTCCCCACTTTTGGAACACTTTGGATCGCTCCTGAGTTTCATCCAGCCTTCCTGTTGGTTTGTCCAGTGAGCTCCCCTCAGCAAACCGCGCTGAGCTTTCTTCCCCTCAACCTCCACTTCTCTCCAGGACTACGAGACCAGGTGTCGTATTACCCATTCCCCAAAAAGCTCTCTATTTCTGTTTCTCAGTTAGCTGTGTGCATGTGTGGTCTTATTTGTTGTTTGTCCTCAATAAATGTTATTTTTGTTACTTTAAAACTTGTCTGGCTACGCTCTCTGACCTGAAGCCATAGACATAGGGTAAAAGATTTTAGCTAAAGTTACCCTGCCTCTCGTTAGCTTAAGAGAGTGCTAAAGCTTAATTTCCCCATCTTGTGTTGTTGTTTGGTTATTTGGGCACCCCTCCTGGGACCCCCAACATACAGGGTAATAATCTTTCGTGTCTCATTCCTGGCAACTTTTCCTGGATAATGTCATTTCAACAGTTTGGGGGATAAAAAGAATGGAGGTTCAAAATATTTTATAGTCTTATTTAAAGTCTAATTTTTGCTCAAATTGTTGAATAATATACCTTCTCATGAGCCTCAAAATTCACCTCAAGCAAAACAACCACCATTCTGACTGGCAGGAGGAGGAGAAGGAAGATTGCTATTGCTTAATGCTACTATTACTCATCCTCCTTCTTATTATTCTTCTGACACAATTTAATTTCTGTAGTGCAAACAGACGAAGATTTTTCTCTAGTCCCAACATTTAAACATAGCAAAAAATCTACATGTATTTTCCTTTACAATCTTTCAACATGAAATATCTTTAAGATTGCTGATCTAGTAACCAAATGTTCATTCATAGCTCTGCATGTTAGAAATATATCCAATCATATTTTATTTTATATTTTTTAGACATTCTACCAACCAGTCTTGGTCTGACAGTTTTGGCATTACAGCATGTCTCAAACAATATGGGCCCAATAGGAAAGTGAGGGGTGGAAGTATAGTGAGACAATTGTCATGGTTGTGTAGGAGACAAAAATGGGGGGTGGGTGGGTAGAAGATATGGGTGTCAGTCACTAAAAAAGGAGGTTTCTATGGAAAGTTTTCATAGAATCATAGAAATGTAGAGTTGGAAGAGACCACAGGGGCCATCCAGTCCAACCCTCTGCCATGCAGGAACACCCTCAAAGCAACCCCGGCAGATGGCCATCAAGCCTCTGCTTAAAAACCTCCAAGGAAGGAGACTCCACTACACTCTGAGGCAGCATATTCCACTGCCGGACAGCTGTGACTGTCAGGAAGTTCTTCCTGAGGTTCAGGTGGAAGCTCCTTTCCTGCAGCTTGAATCCATTGCTCCTTGTCCTGGTCTCTGGAGCAGCAGAAAACAAGCCCTCACCTTCCTCTACGTGGCATCCCTTCAAATATTTAAACATGTCCCCTCTTAACCTTCTCTTCTGCAGACTAAACATACCCAGCTCTCTAAGTCTATCCTCATAGGGCATGGCTTCCAGGCTCCTCACCATTTTGGTCGTCCTCCTCTGGACTTGCTCCAGCTTGTCAATATCCTTCTTGAATTGGGGTGCCCAGAACTGGACACAGTATTCAAGATGGGGTCTAACCAAAGCAGAGTAGAGTGGTACCAGTACCTCCCTCAATCTAGACACCATACTCCTATTGATGCAGCCGAGAATTGCATTGGCTTTCTTGGCTGCCGCATCACACTGCTGACTCATGTTCAGCTTGTGGTCTATGAAGACTCCTAGATCCCTTTCACATGTACTGCTATCCAGCCACATGTCCCCCATCCTATATTTCTGTATTCCATTTTTTCTACCTAAGTGTAGAACCTTACACGTCTCTCTGTTGAATTTCATTTTGTTCTCCTTGGCCCAGCTCTCGAATCTATCCAGGTCATTTTTGTTGGAAAATTACCAGCATTCTCCCCCCTGCCATTTTGTTGGTAGAACAAATGGGATAGTTAGCTTAGGGCTTCCTCTTGTGTGTGCATGCTAATCTCTCACAATTTCCTTTCTTTGCCTTTTATTGCATGATCATAAATACCTTTAGTGCTCAGGTCATCAGATCATGTGACCCAGGACTGTGTCCTGATAGGAAAAAAAGTTAAGACACCCCAAAAAGAGAAGGAGACATCTTTAGTCTTCTTTGCCTTTCTTTGTCTTGTCCTCATGGATGCTATCCTAATCCTATGAAATCTGCATGGTCCGTGTCCATCAAAGCAGGATGGTGAGTGATACGATACCGGAGATTATCCTCTAATTCTTTAGCTAGTCAAGGTAGCAAGCTCTCAATGGAAATGTAGATGAAGAAGTCATTAGTAAAGTTTTAAGTCTTTATTCAAGCTACATGTGTGTGTTTGCATTTAATTGGATCAAGCATTCTCAAGCCACAAGTTCTTAAACAGAAAGGACTTTAACTGCTTCTTCTGCATAATTCTGCTAATGAAGACTAAATTATAAATGGCTTAGTCTCATTTCCTACAATTTTGAATTCTGATCCTGTCCTCTGGAGTATTAGCAACCCCTCCCAATTTGGTATCATCTGCAAATTTGATCAGCATGCCCTCTATTCCTTCATCCAAGTCACTGATAAAAATGTTGAACAGCACTGGGCCCAGGACAGAACCCTGTGGCACCCCACTAGACACTTCTCTCCAGGATGAAAAGCAGCCATTCGTGATCACCCTTTGGGTTCGGTCTGTCAACCAATTACAACTCCAAATAACAGTAGCTCTGTCCAACCCACATTTTACTAGCTTCTTTGCAAGAATGTCATGGGGAACTTTGTCGAAGGCCTTACTGAAATCGAGATATGCTACATCCACAGCATTCCCTTCATCTATCAAGCTAGTAACTCTATCATAAAAAGAGAGAAGATTAGTCTGGCATGACTTATTTTTGAGAAATCCATGTTGACTTCTCGTGATTACCGTGTTGCTTTCTAAATGATTAGAAACTGACTGCTTAATGATCCGCTCCAGCATCTTTCCGGGTACTGATGTCAGACTGACTGGGCGATAATTATTTGGGTCCTCTTTTTTTCCCTTCTTGAAGATGGGGATATCATTTGCTCTCTTCCAATCTGCTGGAACTTCTCCTATCCTCCATGATTTCTCAAAAATTATAGCAAGCGGTTCCGGAATGACCTCTGCCAGTTCTTTTAATATCCTAGGATGCAATTCATCTGGCCCTGGAGACTTGAATTCATCCAATGTGGCCAGGTATTCCTGTACCACCTCTCTACCTATTATGTGCCTCATTTCCTCTGCTTCCTCCCCTGATCCCCAACCGCCAGGTTGAGTGCAACCACCAAGTTGAGTTTCATAGGCAATGACAAAAATAACCAACAGTTACTTCATTTGAATTACAAAGTATGCTATGAAGTGTTTTTTTTTTAAGTTTAAATATAGAAGCTAGCATCCTGTTCACTTTATGAAACTGTAAACTGAAAGTATACCCTTGTAACTTTTCAGTTTCATGTTTACTGTTTTTAATCACCAATTGTGACCTCTAAAACCTACCTTTTTAGGCACCAACCCAAGAGAACGGTTTCTGAGGAGCTGTAGATTGGAGGCAGTGGGAAATGACTGCAGAGCTCTCCAAGTCATGGGGCACAGTGAGACAAGTAGCTGTGGCAGGACCCAAGGGTTCCTCCAGCTGCCCCTCTCAACACACTCTGTGACCAAGAGAGCACTGTAGTTGTCATGTTTGCTGTGCTCCAAGGTATAATTGGTAATGTGACTCATCCACAATAATGAACGACTGTTGATTATGCTGATATAAAACTGTACGCTCATATGAAGCATTGTTGTAATGAGTTATCATCTTGGTGTAACATAACATTAACATCATGTATCACAGGCCATCATGTGTTATATACCTCAAGTAAAATCTGAATGATTGTTGTGTATGTTCGGCCATGCCATCAAGGCATGGCTCTGTTTACTTATACATGATAGCAAGCAACAAGTGATTTACTATGTAACAACTTCAGAGAACCTATGCTAGAACTTCTGTAACAATATATTGTATAGCAAAGGAAAGTGTCACTGCATCTTATCCTAGTGGAGAGGAATCAAAGAGAGCAGGTTGAGAGATGCTGACATCAATGTATCTGGTCAGTGTTTAGATGGATACACAAAGAACTGAAATAGAGATAGCACTGGACATTAGGCATTAGGAAACAACTTGGGTGTTGATAAACAAACTTGAAAAAGTTTGGAGGGAATGGCAAGATCAAAGTATGGAAATAAACAAGATCCCATGGGAACCACTGGGAGCCTGGAAAAGGGGAGGATCCTGAAAATCCACAAAAGAGAATTGTGCATATGTAAAAGTGCGTATCACTATTTAACCAAGTGTATACTATAGAATGTTAGCTTCAACATCTGTTATACACTATGCCTCATATAACTTATTAAACATTATTGGAGAACCCTCTGTGCTTTCTTGAGAGTAAAAGAGTAACCAGCACATGACAGCAGTCATTATTTCCCAGTGGCCAAATCTGCAGCACCTTGGAAACCCTTAACAGGAGTGCTGTCTGGCTCAAGAAGTAGATTTTTGAACTGTAGCTTTGGCAGAAGTAGCTATGGTGATAGAACTCCACCATCATAGATATGTTTGTTGATGGAGGATCTCAGCAAGTATTTTCCACATGCAACAAAATTGTGTAAACTAAATATCAGGAAATGTAGATTGTGCAAGTCATCCTGCTATAACTATCTGAACTATCAATAAAATGTAATGAACTGTGATTTCTCTGCAGACTTACAAAGAAACTGCCCACTTCAAATTCTTTCAAATGTGTTACTTTCAAAAGCAAATATAACTGAAATTCTTTTTCTCTTTTTCAGAAAGCACTGATGGCACATGTGTCCAAATTGAAAGTGAATTTTCACACACAGCTGTAGATTCACCAGTGGTACATCCTGCAGCATACAAAGGGTACATTAGTGGAAAACCGACCTTGTACAAGCAGAATCTTTTAGTTTGTCTGTGATGTGTTACCATGGGGTTTTGGAAAATTCTGTCATTTCCTTTTCTTTCCCTAAATGCCTAACACTGTATTTCTAAATGTTCAACTGCAGTGCTATAAATTTGCAGACTGAAGGAAAATTTCAGAGGAGAATGAAAAGATTATCATGGGAGATGGCATTACCCTCATCCTTCCCTCTTTGCTACGTCTCTGGTGATGGGCATCTTTGAAAGTTCTGGTGGAACTTTTTGGGTTTGCTGCTCCTAGTCAAGTGGTTCTTACAGAGCTGATTCAGTCCATTGTATAACCCTTATCAATTGAGTCATTTTTTTAATGTCTAATGTTTCTGTGGATGGGGCTGAGTGTCTCTTCAACTCTTACCCTTCTTCAAAATTAAATGAAAGAATGCTATTGCATACACATTGTAGTTTATGGAAGTCTAAGAGCTTGGCTGATAGTAGATACATACACTCGTAGCTCTTCTTTGCAAAATGTTTTATGGGTTCTGTTGTTGAGAGTAGTACTCAAATGTTGATGTATATTTTCAAGATTCAACAGCTAATCAGAATCATGGAATCTGAAAACTAAATAAATGAATCCTTCTTGCCAAAGGTAATAAATAAACTTAGCCATGTAAAATGTGAGAGGATCCTAATATTTGTTTAGAAGAATGCTCACAAGACCGAAGGGGGAAAAAAAAATCTAAAAATCAATATCCAGGTCTTGGCACACTTCAGACATCTAAGTGCTTCGATGCTTTAGAGGTGGCGGGGGGAGTTCTAAGTTTGAAGTAGTCACAAAGACAGCTCCTTGGCACTTGTGAGAAAAATCTTCATTTGCAGCACTTCCCTCTCAGAATCTAAAAGCCTTTTTTTGTTTGCTAAGTCAGGTTTAAACACTTGCAGGAGACACTCGTTGGAGTCTGCAGGCCAAAAGGGCTAGTCTGCCATCACTTCATATATTTTTAGCAAAGTAAGTAACTTTGGGCAAAACAGACCATCCATAAAATCCCAGACAGAGCTGCTGCTGCTAGTGTCTGCAGACTTCTTCCGCCTCCCTCTTTCTGTTCTCTGCTTTCTTTCTTTCTTTTTTTCTTTCTTTCAAGTTATCAAAAAAGCTTCCCAAACAATACCATTATATTTGGTACTAAACCCTCAAAGCAAGCAATCACCAGGATTTGGGGCACAACGGTTGTCTATAAATACAGTACCTCATAAACTTTTTTCTTCTTGTTTTTATTATTCATTGTTTTACTTTGCTTCTTCCAGGAAGGGTAAATATGCTTCTGATACATAAGATCCATTATCTCATATAAATAATAATATAAATAACAATGTCATGTGACAGGTTTTGAAGGGCTCAAGTCATTTTTGCCTACATTACCAAAGTAATCCTCACAACAGTTTGAAAAGACTCAGTACAAATATTATATTTTTGCATTTATTTTAAAGGCATTGTTGTGTTACAACTAGGTTGTTTTAGACCATGGTGGACAACTGCAGTTGTTTTAAGGGGGCAGTTTTCTGTCCCTGGGGCCCTTCAGGAGTTGCACAAATTACCAAAAAATGCAACCCCTTCCCCCCCCCACAAGTGTCCAGGACTCTGCCTCTATTTAAGATGCTAAATAGTATAGGAGGTCCTTAAAAAAATTATTAAAAAGTAGAGGCCTGGTGGCTTCTGGAGGAGCAGGAGGAGCAGGATGAGGAACTCAGAGGTCCTAACTTTACCCATTCTGTTTTAATCCCTGACCATAATAGACTCACAGGGTATATTATTTCAGTTGTGAAGCACTCAGCTAAAATTTATTTTCTGCTTCCTTTCCCATTCCTTGAATTACATTTCTTTACACATTTATGATACGTTAAAGTAACCAGAAAAGAAACTGTTTACTATCCAAATAAACAGGGAAAAAAGAATAATTGGAGATATATATTTTGTTGTGGAACATAGGAATATATTTCAAATGTCAAAATAATGAGAATTTGCATCTATCTACATACCTACCAAGCCATCCTCAAGTATAAAGTGTCTTTTATGAATCAGTAGGAAGGGTGCTGCAGTGAACCGCTTAACTTCAGATAGGCTCTGACACACTCATGTCACTCTAGTAGATGATGCCAGCCTGTTTGCCAATTCCTCCATTACTTGCCACCTTCTTAGCAGCAAGTGAAGGGATTAAACAGCAGAGGCCTTCGATTTCAGATCCAGCCTTTACTACTCCACTGTATGTATGAAATAGAGGGTCTACATCACATACAAATTAGATCATTGACATATATACATGTAAGTTGATGTGCTTGTATTGTGATATGAATATCCAATAAATATTGTACCAGTCATGTGGATTACTACAACTGTATCTTCTTGAAACCTTATGCAGAGAGTTGTTTTGGCCTTACATCAGATTCATCCCAAGGAAGCCAATGGGACATGCTGTAGATAAGAAGAGGATCAGCACCAAACCAAAGGTGTACCTAGTCCACCGTTTCCCACAGCAGTTGACTAGATGCCTATGGGAAATTTTAGATGCCTTCACAATTGATAGTCAAAGCTTGTGCTTCTGATTCCAGAAGTCACATGTTACCTAAACATGGGTGACTCAGAGGCCCATCCACAATGCAAGTACCTCCATGTGACAATGAGAAATTAATGAGCTCAAATTAGGAGGCCTGCAAGAGGGGAGTAACCTACCAAGATCTTCCACCAATGTTTACAGGATCTTGTAGGAAAGAACTAGTCAGAGATTCCAAAATGTAAACTATGTGAGGAAAGGTTGGACATGACCTTTGCCCAATACATATGATGTACATTGTGGATTGCACCTGTCCAATAAAATACATATGTACATTGTGGATTGCACAGTACATGAGGTAACCCCATGTGACTCTAGCTGAATCATTGTGATATGTAACTGGGGCAGAGGGTTGCATCAGACATGGGAAATGCAAAGTTGGCTGGATGTTGCATCAGCAAGAGATATATATAAAGAGCTGAATTCTAGCCAACTGTCCTCTCAATTGCTATCACCATTTTGCGTAGCTCCCATCATCCACCAGCCCTCCACAAACTAAAAGATATTTTATTGAAAGTTTTTTATTTTATTGAAAGTTCACTCCTGCATGCACAAAATCTAAACACTCACACACTCACATACATAAGGGAAAAAGTTGGAGAGGAGTGAAGAAAGTAGTAATGTGGCTTAGACTAGCACCTAAGGACAGTACTTGCTTGGAAATCAGAGTGACAGCATGGCATTCAGCAAGTGAGATACTCCATAGAACTGCTCAAAATGGAGGGCTTTTTTTTATCCAAAAGCTGCCTGGAGGGCACGAATGTGAATGGTTCACTGGCTGGGCAAATAATGGAGGTTGCTACATGGACAATGGGGTTTGAATGGAGTTAATGAGTGTTGCAATAGCTCTGTAATTATGGATGGGTAAGGGAACAATGAGGGAAATATCTAGGTATAAGAAAGGATGAAATGATCAGTGTTTTGGTAGGACCTTCTCATTGCTATTGTGTGAATTAGAGACATAACAGTTTCAGCTTAAGCCCATTATCTCTGGAGTTATCTGGTAATCTTCCTGACAATGACCTTGGCAATGCCTAGAGGAGGTCGTCTGACCTAGTTTGCAGCACTCATGTTCAGTCAGTAATTTTCTTCTACCCATCTCAACTTTCCAGTCACTTCAGGGCCAATTTTATATCAATGCCAATTAATGTATTTGCCAATTAAATAATATTTTGCCAATTAAATCATATCAAATCAGGGTATGCGTGTGCAGGCTGATAAAAATCATTACTAGTTGGTATTTCATCATGTCTTTAAAAGTCCTTTTTAAAACTCCCTTTCAAAGGCCCCAAGTTCATGGCTATCCTCATGTCTTCATCAGAAAATTCCATAGTCTGTGTGTGAAGAAGTATTTTCTCCTATCTAACCTGAAATCTCCTACCATTCAGCTTCATTGCATGATCTTGGATTCTCTTTCTGTGAGAGGGAGAAAAGCATCTCTCTATCCATTTTCTTGCCATTTATAATTTAATAACTCTCTTTCATTCTCCATTTTAGTCATCTATATTCTCAACAAAAAGCTTCAAACCCTCTAGGCTTTCCTGGTAGGAGAGTTGCTCCAGGCCCTGATCATGGCTGCCCCAGTCTTACTTTCTGCAGTAAAATATATTCTCAGAAATGTGAGGATGAGAGTTAAACACAGTATTGAAATGTAGATATACTGTATAAAGATAATGTAATAACATCTTGCCATGGCTGAATTCAAGGAAATGTATGGCAGAGATGCTGAATTGACCAATCACTTCTCATCTTATTCTTGTCAGCAATACTGCCTCAGCATAACTGTAACTATTGTAATGAAAAACATAGTCTAAGGCTCTAGAACCATAAGTCCAAGTAAATGTCAGACTATTCTGTGGCTGGAGTGCACAACTTGGCTTGATTGTTCCACCTTGCATCCATTCATGCCTCAAAAGTACCTGGGTGTGTTTTCATTGACCTATGTTGTGGGGTTCTTTTCCATTATCTAATGAATAGATGGAAGGCAGAAAGGGGATAGTCTATCCATGTTGTCATCAATGGAGACCAGTGCTATGAGAAGAACTAGACAAGGAACCTAGACAGAAAATTTACCATTGGCTGTCTCAAAAGCTCCCCAGGGTTTCAACAGAACACTTTCCTGTCCTGGGTTGAACTCACAAAAGCACTCTCAAAGAAATGTAACAGGAGGAGGATTATCTGGATCTTCAAAACTCATATGGTCACAACAGCAATGAGACTAGTTAAAGCCAAGGGCTTATGCTTAGTTTGGATGAGTCCTGAATCCTAAGTTTTTTTAAAAATACAGTTCCATACCCCCTACCCCCCAAAAAAGATGTGACCTAGAAAGGAAAAGACATTGCATGTGCGTGACATTGCTCTTCTGACCATGCATTGGTTACTTAAGGAAACACTTGCACAGGCACTGAGTGTAGTTTTCATGGCAGCAGTGGTTCTTGGCATCATATATGTGAATTAAATGTGTGCATCTGATTCTTTTTATAGAAAGAAACCTCTATTTCTTCACTGAGCATCTGTGCAGTATTCTCCTAGGTTTTCCTTTCAACTCCCACGCTTAATGCTTCCGTTTCGCTCAGTATAATGTAGGGAGTCCTGCTATACCAATTATGCTTCAGGGATGTGAACCTGCTACATTCTGAGAAATTCATTATTTTCCCAACAGTTGCTTAATGTTACACAGACAAGGCACAATAATGCAGATATCATGCCTTTCAAAATATTTTGTTGAGAGGATACTTGAATAATCCCCTGGATGCAATAGTTCTGGGCAATAGAGAAATAACAGTAACTCTCGGCAAAACAGGATCATTATTCTGAAATTCATGGCATCACCACAAGTTGACAAGTGACTCGAAGGCACATGCACACACAGATTAAGCACAGCTCCCATCTTGTTCTTTATGAGCTGTGCACCTGATAGGTCATTAATTAATTCAGTCAGTCTGTCAGTTTATGCCCTGTCCTAAGAGCCCAGTGTGACTATTTCTGTTTGGATTTAAACACTGAAAATAACAAATTGCAAGTATCTAAAATCACAAATTACAAGAGTCTGCTAAAGCACAATAAAAACAGTAGAAAAAAGCAGTGGTTAAAGACCAAACCATGGTTCGTTAGCCCAGCTTATAGAAGTAGAATGGTTTTATCTGATGTTTTAAAAATAAGAGTGTGATCAGCCAAATTTCTAAAGAAAGGGAGTTTCATAACTGAGTTTTCACAACTGAGAAAGTCTTGGCACATGTGATAGCGCTATAGAGGCTACACTGCTCTGGAGCACCAGAACCAGTTTCCTTGGCTGATGTTAGATCTTTGGACAGTCCGCAGAGGGAAATGAGCATGTTTAAGTATCTGTACCTTGGAACATATAAAATCTGTGTACCCCAACATTAACACCTTAAACTGTATCTTAAACTTCAGAAGCTCCAGTTTTGCTATAAAATGTCTCCTTGTTTTCATATAATGTTTTGTGTTATGTGGTTTACATGTGTGAGAAATGGGGGAATAACACATACTGTTCTTTAGAGTTACATGGGGGGTGGGATTTAGTGTCAATTATATTAGTTAATCCAACTAGACTTGATCTATTGAATCAACTGTTGAATGGTAAGCCAACATGTAGGTAAATCCCATTGATTTAACGGGTCTATACTAGTTGGGGGGGGCAAAAGGACTAACTCATTACACTTTTAGACCATCTGTCTCCTCTCATTCCATAATTCAATGACATAACTACTAATTGAAGACACAGTATTATAAGAACACCATCTTTAACTATATAAGAATATTGGCCCACTCAGTCCTACACTGTCTACCTAAAATGTCAGTGATTTATCAGGGTCTTAGGGGCAAATTTTCTCCTGTAGTTACTGTCTTTTATTAATTTAATTTAATTTAATTTAATTTAAATTAAATTATATTCCACCTTACTGCCAATATAAGGCAGGGAAAGGATGTGTGTGACCCACCAGATGTTGCAGCCCTAAACTGCATAACCAATGGTGATATGTTCTGGAAATTATAGTAATATAACATCTGAAGAACTGCAAAATTATCACCCCTGTTTTAAAGGGGTAAGACATGGGGTAAACTACCTACATGCAAAGCATATGCTGTACTTGTAAGCTATCATCTAGACCAGAATACCTGTAATTCTTTCTGCACTATACCATGAAGAAGGGAAAAGGAAGAGCAGTGACAAAATCCATCACTCTGCCTCTCTGATTGGAATTGTTATGTTTTATGCCACATTGCTACTGTTCAATACTCCATCATATTTCTACTACTGCATGAAGGAACTACAGCCAAATATTTCTCCAGGGTTTTTATCCTAACAAATGCTCAACAGAAGAATGTGGCAACTGAATGTGAGCTATTCTCCATATAAAGCACGAATTGTCTCACTTAACTATGGGTTGCTTCTGCTGCTGTTGTCATTGCCTGTCTTCAAATAATTTCCGGCTCATGGCAACTCTAAAGGAAACCTATCACAGTGTTTTCTTGGCACAATTTGTTCAGAGTAGGTTTGCCATTCCCTTCCTCTGTGCCTGAGATTGTGTGACTCCCAATGCCACCCAATGGGTTTCCATGGCTGAGCAGGGATTTGAATCCTGAACTCCAGTGCTGTTGTCCAGTGCTCAAATTACTATTTCATCCTGGCTCTTTAACTATGGTTATTACTACTTAAATTACTCATTTTTATGCTAAGGTTTTCAACACCACTCTCTGGTTCTGTAGCCATCTTGTTGAGAAATATCACTTGTGGGCATCTTTTCTAGGTAGACCAGAAATTAGGCCTCATCTGGAGTACAACATCCATTTATGGACACCTCATTTTAAGAAGGATGTGGACAAATTGTAGCAGATTCAGAGGAAGACTATAAGAGTGGTAAGAGTTATGGAAATCAAAACATATGAGGAAAGGTTGAAGGAGCTGAGCATGTTCAGCTTGGTGATGAGAAAACTGAAGGATGACACTGAGGGGTATTTGCACTTTTTAAATACCTCAAGGACTGCCACAGAGAGGACAGGGCAGGCCTGTTCTTCTCTGCTGCCTCAGAAGGTAGGACCAGATATAATGGTTTGAATTTACAGGATTTTGATGGAACATTAGAAGGAACTTCTTGACAGTAAGAGCAGTTTGGCAACAGAAACAATCGCCAAGAAAGGTGTAAACTCTCCTTCTCTGGTTGTCTTCAAAAAGAGGCTGGACAGCTACCTATTGGAGATGCTTTAGATGGAGATCCTGCGCTGAGCAAGAAGTTTGACTTGATGGCCCACAAGACCCCTTCCAACTCTATAATTCTATATTTCTATGAAATTTTACAATAATGCCTTTGGGGGACACTTCCAGGGTTTCAAACCAACCAAAATTTTATTGGACATGGGGGCATCTTCTGAGAGATTACCATTACTGGAGACTCCAAAGCCTTTAAAAGACAGCTCCTGACAAGACCCACTAGGTTCCATTTCATCCTCAACCTTCTAGCTTCTTTATTCTAGCTCTGCCAGTGTGTGTTCCTTATGATTTACACAGCTCACTGATCCGTCCCTGTTAGTTTTAGCTTCTCTCTTTTGCCCCTTCTCCTTTTTTTTTGGCGGGGAGATGACACAGAAAAGCTGAAATAAAAAGCTGGAAATTCTACAGGACACATTTGTCCATGAACTTCTGCCTCTCATCTCTTTCTCTTGGTAATTCTTGGGAAAGATTTATAACTGAGAGTAAAGAGCAATATTAGCCAATGTTGCAGTGTGTCCTAGTCAAGGTATTCTGTTTTGCAGCCTTAAAGGCTACTCTGAAGAGTCCCAGAGACATGCTTTCTCTTTTTTCTCATCTCCCCATTCCCTGGCTGCCTGATGTTATGGTGGTTGCAGCAGTGGTGTATACTAGGACAAGGGGCAGCGATGGCAGAAGACTTGATAGCAAGACCAGCCAACAAAGCCAGGCCAGTGGGATCTGCATTCATTGGTGCAACTCAGCCAGCCCTTAATAAATTGTTTGGGGGCTAGAAAAGTTCAAAGCCAAAAGCGGTTGATTTCCCTGGAGCCAATCAATATGAGAAGCATGCTGGTGCAGGATCACAGCTGAGTGGGTTTCGTCCTTTCATCACTAGCTGCAGATGGCATGTAATTTAGGGATGGCCATTTGGTGAAATTTACTAGCTTCTCAGGAGATTGCACATATGGGCTTGCATTTTTTTAAAAAAAGAAAGAAAACAACTGTACCACACATAGCATGTAAAGCAATAGAGGTACTAATGGGGGGGAGGAATAGACTTTTCTTCTGATTTTTTTTTAACGAACAGAAATTACACCTGCTCAAAGAGATACTACCCAAGAGATATTGAACTGTATCCTGAAGCACTCTAGAAGGTCTTTTTGAACTTCACACAAACATACAGAAGAGGACAGAAAATAACTGTGAAATCAGTATATGCAATGCTTGCCAAAACTCCTAATTTAGATGTGAGAATGTGTCTTTACAGTTACGGTTTTGCTGTTCTGGCAATGAAGCCTCCAACTCTGGTTGGCTGAGCTGGCATAATGGTTCAAAATGTTCAGTTGCTCAGGGAACTCACACAATTTGTAGGCCAGTTTCTGAGAGAGAAGGATTATTGCCCCTGTGGCTGAAAGACAGTGTGGAAAGTGACTTTGTAAACTAAACTTAGCTTAGTTTAAAAGTGCTATAGTTGTATGAAGAATATTATGCCACTGGGGGAAAAATAGTCTCTGTAAAAAAGCCAACCACCCCCTCTGCAATACCACTGTATAGATTTAGGTGAACCTTCCAAGTAACTGTGCCTTTTCTGGTGTTGCTCCATATTAAAGAACTGTTCTGAATTGCCTAGCCTCCTTTGTTAATATCCACATAACAAAGGAAAACATTTTTATTTCTGAAGACATTCCCAAGTATCTATGAATTGTTGTGAGCAGACTGTAGCTCATTTTAAAGCTATTTGGGATGTATTTTGTGAGTGTTATTACTGGCTGTCTAGCATACCGTGATGTTATTTTGTCTATTTTAGTTATTTCAGGTGTTTATTAAGTGCTAGTGATTTATGCTGTTGAAACTGATGGATTAGCAAATTTGTGAAAAGTGTTCCATCTGAGTATTCTGATGTAAGAAGGCAAGTGAGAGCTGTACTTGACTTTCTACTAAATGTGATGCAGCTGCTACCAAAAACAATAACCACATGCTGAACCTCTCCCCTGCCCCCCAACTTTAAATATCATTACTTTTGTTGTGATATCTTGAGGTTGTATGGTTCCACATGTGATCATGTGGATTACAGCCTCTACGTCAGTGAATTTGCTTTGGGTTTTACTACAGTTGGCCCTCCACATTCACCAGGGTTAGGGGCACAAGGCACTCATAAAAGTGAAAAATCACAACTATCAAAGTGTGTGTCTGTGTATGTCTGTCTGTGAGAAGGGGACTGTGGCATGGATGGGGAGAACAGACACCCAGAGTCCAAGCCAGGTCAGGGAAAGGAGAGGTTTGGTGGAGGAAGAGAAAGATTGCAGACAGGTTTTTAAAAAACTACATGGGCTGATCAAAGCTGCCAAGAGGGAAGGTTCCCCCAAAAAGAAGCACCTGAGGTGAGGGGGCAGGGGTTGGAGAAACTGGCAAATAACCAAACCCATGAATGTCAAACTCACAAATGTGGAGGGCCAACTCTACATATTTTAAAGGTCCTATCCAAGGTGATGAACCTGTTTGGGGGGAACCTTTTAAAACTTTTGAAGTCTAAAGTAAAGCCCAGAGCAGATTTACTGTACCTATGAAATCACTGCAACTGCTGCCAAAATGGGGAATTGTGTGATGTTATGATATAACTTGTAATCAGTGGATGGAGGGGGAGTTAAATGCATGGCTATTGTTTCCAGAACCTTGTTGTTGTCTGGTTTAATACCTGAAATAACACAGCAACACTGGCTTATAGTTCAATTCTGTGATTTTTTTTTTCAGATGTATTGTTCAATAGAGCTTATTTCTGAGAAAACATAAGCAGAGTTGGACTGCAGTGTTTAGTACTAGAGTGAAAAGAACTGGGAATAGATATACAATTATGTAGAGAACAACATCAATGTGTCCTGGCAAAGTATGCCATTGTACCTGATTTCCATTTCTCTATTCAGGTGTTAGCGAGCACATATGCTGAAGAGAGGGAATCAGCCCAGGCTTTCCTATTCAGCCAGGCAATCTGGCTCTTCTGTTCACTCTTCCATCACATATGGAAGAAAAACATAATTAAAAGATTGGTCTTGTCCATGAGGCTTTTTGACACTGATTGTTTCTGGACTGTGCAACATACAGTGCTGTTTCTCCCAGCCTCTCAATGTAAATAGCCTGAATTGCAATTTGACAATGCAAATCATAGCATTAATAAGCAAGATCTTGTGACTGATTCCACACACACACACACACACCAGCAGTTTATAAAAGTCAGGCACTTGAAATCACTAGGCATGGTAGAACTTTCACTTTGAAATGTGGTGAGAAGGATGATTGTTGTTCTAAGAAGCTGATGAATAGGAAGCGAGGTTCTCTGAAATATAATCAGAAACTTGTGACCATGACAAATAAGGCTTGAGTCACATAACCCACATGGAATGGCAAATGCTGGCATGCACCACTGCCAGACCCACAGAACTGAGGCTGATGACTATACAAGTAGAATTCTACATGGATGATCTTGCTATAAGTCATTGCCTTTTGGAGTTCTTACAGTGGCATCCAGAACTTTGAGCTGCACATAGCCCTGAATTTTTGACCACTTCAGCTTACAAATATTGACAGATGCAGAGAACAGATACTATGTGGGCAAATCTTTGTAAAGTTACTTTTTGCACTATGATTCCCATAAACTTCTGCTCAAATATTCACTGGCCATCCTGCTTTGCACTATGGGAAATGTAATGCAAATTATAATTTTTCCAAATGCAATATGCTGAGAGTGTTTGTATTAATGTTTCTACTTGCTTCAGTTGAAGGGAAGTGTAAGACGTGTGGCTCTTCTCCATGCCACTCCTGTAACTAAGAGTTCTAAAATGGCAGTGTTGGTACTCCAGCTATTTTCCATCACTCCACTTTCCTCTGGGAATTATCATTAGTGATCTGGTATTCCAAGAAAATCTACCAAGGCCAAACTCATCTAGCTCTTCTAGCAGAGGTGTGAGAACCATTTACTACAGCTTCCTCAACAGTTGTGCCCCAAATAACAGAGTGTCCTTCCTGAAAAAGTTTCACTTGATACAACAATGCTATCATTTTTGTGCCAGGCCACCCACTCAGCCACACATTCACTCATCCCTTTCCCCTCTCTTCCACCCTCCAAGAATTTTAGCAAGAAATTTATATCTGATCTAACGGAACAATTTTGATATGTTTTAAGGGAGTTCTGTGCTTTGCAGTTTAATTTTGTAAATCTCCTTAAAATGTAGCACCATCAAAGGTGTTATATAAATATCTCAAATAAATAAAGTGCCACGGTACATTTTGTGGCTCCTTTTTCAGGTAAAACACTAGTAGGTCTTAGCAAGAACTTGGAAAATTTACTTCTGAGGGCTGAGACTCTATGATCACCAGTGTAGCTATCTGGTAAAGTGGTGAAGACAAACGTGGTGGAAAGTATAAGAAAAGTGACAACACAGGCAATGGCAAGAAAGGAAGGAAAAAGGCAAAAACAACAAGATGGAAAACTGCTTACTCTGAGCTACTTATTTTTCAAATGTCTGCTTTCTGGAAGAAAGGGACACAAAGCAAAAGGACTGTGAAAAGAATGCTTGAATAATTGACTGGCCCATGTCACAGGTCGTCATCATCATCATCATCATCATCATCACCATCATCATCTATTTATTTATAATGCCCTTTACACTAAAGGGTGGACCAATGACATGTGCAATCAGGGACAAAGACATTAAAAACAGAAAACCACAACAAAACATGGCATGAAATCCCCAATATCTCACCAGTCGCTACCCATCTCAGACCTTATGTACACCTCAATGACTTAATGTAGAGAGCGAATGAGGAAGGTCTTCAACTGTTTACAAAAATGGGTTAGATTCTCCTCCAGCTGGAAGTTCAAAGGAAGACCTTCCACAAATGCAGAGCCAGATCTTGAAAGGACTTACAACCTTGACAGAGCTATAATGTTGGTGGAACAGACAATAATCCTTTGCCCATAGATATCAAATTCCTGGATGGAACGTACCAAACAAGCCAAGCTGCAAGGTACTAAGGTACTAATCTTGTAGCCAATACGGTCAATGGTTATGTTGCCTGGAGGATTCTGTGCATTATTATCCAAAAAGAAAGAAAGAGAGGGGGAGGGGAAACACTTTTCCATCCTCTGGCTTATTTCTCACTGAGGTTACGCAAAAGATTATCTAGCATATTTTTATCCACCAGAATGCAATGGTCTCTGTGACACAGGTCACTGAGCAATCAGCAGAAACCATTAGGGATAGTGAGATAGTCCCAATTCTTACTATGGAGAGAGAAAACAAACACATTGTGGGAAAGAGGAGATATGAAAAAGAAAATTTTATTGAAGGCTGCCTTCTGGCTAGATTCATTTTAATTTGAAATCATTGAACAGTGGAGATGATAATTCTTACAATGCTTGGTTCACAGAACATAAGTTGAAAAATTATTCTATTATTCTATTATAATAATTCAGTAGGTGCCTAGTGTTCTATAATTTCAATAAGTTTTAAGCAACTTGTAGTAGGATTGTGGTCTTTGTGACTAATTCAAGCTCAGTATTGTAGACATGATCATTAAGACAAAATAGGAGGGGGAAAAACATTAAAGGCTTGAAAGATAGATTCTAGTTGTTCCTCCTATATATTTCAAGTACATGTTATTTCATTTTAACACATGCCCAGGTTAAGTAGGTCTATTTTTAAAACAAATATATATTCCTAGTGTCAATTATATGGATTTATGGATCTTTATACTGTTCTAGGTATTTACTAACCATGGAAAATTTTCCTAACCAGTCAAGAGCACTCCTCATAGACAGCTGGAAACCATAATTTGTTAACTTTTATAAAGAAATGAAGAATAACTAGAGGTAAGAACAGAGTCTAATATCCTAATCATCTACCTCAAATATTTACAGAAGTTTGTCTTCTTTTTAGTTATCTAAACATGTTCTGTCTTCTAAAAGGCCTAGTTCTCCTGCCAGTGTAATTGTGACTGACATCTCATTAAATTGATCATTTCAAGGTAGAAGAGACTGAATGAAGGCCAGCCCAATTGCCCTTTCAAGACAATTGGGAGGTGGTGTTGGGAGATGAAGTCTATCAACATCTGGCTGGACACATTCTGTCCACCTTAGCTTTGATCCAGTAGTAGGAAAAGTGCCTCCTAAGGCTATTATTGAAGTTCTCAGGGTTCCCTAGCAATCACTTCCCAAAAGTTGAAGGTATTTTGTTTAATTAAATTCGTTGTTGTTGTTGTTGTTGTTGTTTAAAAAAAGACCTTCCACACCCCTTTCCAGTTTTCTTCCTAGTTAGAAAAAGTCATCATATATAGCTATGATGACAAAACTCTGCAGGCATAGCTACTTCTGCCAATTCCATTGTAACCCCAAAATGTGGGTGACTCAGGGGTCTACCTGTGATACCAGTATCTCCATGAAAGAGTGGGCAATTATTGGCTCAAATAGGAGGCCTCAGAGAGCAGGGTAACCATACAAGATCTTTTACACCTACATTTTCCAGTACTTCTGCAGGGAAGAACCAGTCAAGAGATCCAAAAGTAAGTGTTCCTCCACTGGAGAAACCCTATCCCAGGGTCTACAATTTTAATATTAAAATATGATTCTGTGTGCCAGAGAGGTCCCCTGAAGGAGCATATAGGCAGGCAGCAATGGTCAAAGATCAAAAACCAGGTCAGGCCAGTAAAATCCCCAGTCACGTAGCCCCAGGAGACCTCAAGATGTGTAAACCCACAATAAACAAAGGGTCCACAGCCCCAGGAAACTGACTTGAGGGGATTAGCATGTCTGCCCCAAGTTGAGCAAATATTCCATCAGGCGAGGACCATTTATATGAAGTCACACCACAAACTAACACGACTGAAGATCCTGAGACTTTGGCAACACCTTGCAATCCCATCACGTGAAGGAAATTACCATGGTGGAGCTTCGTTATCACTCCAACACCCATTGTTCTTCCTGGGAAAAGATTAGTCCTCCAGGTACTTTTTCCTCTACAAATAGTCCCAGTTTTTGAGCAGTTCTTTGGATCACTCCCAGTCATCCCAGAAGACCGTTTCTCCATCTGTTGAGTGATCCCCTCAGCCCTCTTCATGCTGAGCCCCACTTCTCTGCTGCTTTTCCTGGACCAAGGACTTCAGGACAAAGGTGCAGTATCACCCCAGCTACACCTCTTCAATATTCCCCTATGCAGTTTCCTCTCTTTTGCTTCTTAATAGGTCTCGGGTGAGTGTGTGAGTGATTGCATTGCTGCGTGAGACTTTCCTTCATTAAAATTATTTATTGGACATTTTTGTTCAGTTTTTGGCTTGGTCTGACCCCGTAAACACTGGGTAAAAAGACCCCACCAGGTTACCCTGCCTCTCGCATTGCTATTGCTTGTGCTCTGGCTAGTTTCCATTCTCTATCATGTGGAGCACATTGAGGTGTCCCCCAAGGGACCCCAGAAATCAGGGTAACATAAGCTTAATTGTGTTTTATTGGGAGAATTAATCACACATACAAGATCCAAGCAGACACACAATTACACAAGACTAACTGAAGGAAAAGGGAGCGAAGTCTTGAATAGAAAGATTTCAGAGCGAAGTGGTAGGTATTTACCAGTCCAGAAGAGCAGAAAAAAAGTGATGTGGCTTAGACACAAATCTAAGGATAGTACACAGGAATTAGAGTGGAATTAGAGTGGTAACCATCAATTGATGTACTGCAAGCTCACTGGCCAAAACCAGGGGTTTAAATTTTTGATTTCCGTCTGAAAGGCTAGGGTGTTAATGGTCTTCCGGCTGAATAAACAATGGAGTTTGCAGAGTGGACAATGAGGCCCTGAATGGGCTAATGGTGACAAAAGGCTGTCCTGATAGCTTGGTATTTGTCAGACAGGTTTGAGGACAAAGGAGAGGTTTGCTTGGTCAGAGAAAGAGGAGCTAAGACAATCAGCCATCTTGTGGGAATCTTCCAGATGCTATTGTCTAAAAGGTTGAATTGTTAAGGGTAACTGCAAACCTATTATCTCTGAAGTTTCTTGGTGATTTCCTGACTATGAGCTGGCTACACCTGAAGGTGTTCTCTGATCTAATTCACAACACATTTTGTAACACCATACTCACAAAAATTTCTGCACACAGGCAGTTAGAGACACTTCCTGAGGTCCTGTCACAACTGCTTCTTTCATCATACCCCAAGACATGAGAGTGCTGTAACCATTATTTCCCATTGCCCTGGTCTGAAGTTCCACAGACATCCTTTGGCCGAGGTGCTGTCTTGCTTAAAAGGTAAGTTCTTTTTTTGGGGGGGGGTCACACTTGGTCATTCATTTGTAACCAGGAATCCCAAAAGTTATGTGAATGTATATCTAGCTTATCATCTTGTAAATACTGAGCAGCATGCCAGCTACGGTTTCACCTTTATAACAAAATACATGTTCCTTTTATACTTTGTAAGCAGAAGTATACTTAACAGCCTTTTCTTTCCCTTTCCCTTTCCTTTTTTTTAATTTTAATTCTGTCACCATAATGACAAGGCCACATATAACCCAACATCCCGGCTACTATATTTTTTTAAAAAAATAAAATAATTAAACATTGCAGTCCCAAACGCCTCCAGGGGTCATGGTGGGATATTTAGCCATATTTTCTGGCCCTTTTCCTAGCCAATTCTCTACTAGTAATAATGTTATCCCAGTCAGGAGTGGCCAGTGAATCAAGCAATGCTGAATCTATTTTCAGTGTTACATCCACTTCCCCTGAAGGTGCTCCACATTGTACAGGATCCTCTTCCTGACAGAGATTCAAGCATTGGGAGAGCTCTTGCACAACCCAGACACAGGGTTGCAAGTAGTCTGCAGGTTGTAGCTTGTCTGTATGCATCTCAGTACAATGTTTACTGGGAAACACAAGCAGGGGAGGGCTGTTGACCTCATCTCCTGCTTGTGAGATGTCCATAGACATCAGTTTAGCTATTGTTGGAAACTGGATGCTAAAGGAAGGGCTTCAACCATCTTCCTAGATTATGTTTGATGACAATCCTTGTAAACAAAGTTCTCTTAAATAGCCAAATATATATTTTTAAAAGCACTGTAAACAATACAGTGTCAAAAAACGTAGGATAAGATAGGACTGTCATTCAGGGCCTTTTTGTACTACACTGTTACAGTGCTATTCTTACTTTCAGCATCCTATGGAATCCTGGGGTTTGCAGTTTAAGAAGGGGCATTTAGAATTCTCAGCATACAGCTCTTTAGCCTCAATAAACTACAAACTCCAGAATTCCACAAGATGCTGAAAGTGGAATAATATCAGTATAACAGTGTAGTCCGGAAAAGCCCTCAGAGTGAACTGGTGAAAGATAGGGTTGCTCTTTCAGAATCGCATGGAGTCTGAAACACAAATGATAATTTCTCTTGCACTCTGGACTTTACAATGTTAAGGATAAAATGACTACAATAAATTATTCAATAAACATAAAGGCTGACTGAATACCGAAAAAAATCTTAAAGATTTGTGTTACATAGGTGCCTAAAGTTTTTTTTTAAAAAAAGTTAATGTAGAAGTTAAATGAGATTTCATTTGGAACTTGTTTCTGAAATGCAGTTATTTCAATGGGAAAAAACACTCTAGATTTCTGAATATATGAGTGTCAGAATATGCAATATACCACTCTTTGATTTATACATTTTTATTCTGATTGTGCTTCATATTGGATGCATCAGCAAATAGTTGAAACAGGCATGCTTTACTCATGCCTATCTCTTTGTAGAGAGATTGAAGATTCTTTGCTTTATGTTTGTCAAACTGTACCTAGCTAGAGTTTCTTAGAATTCACCATTTTGGTCATCAATGCTGTAGACAGATCAACATTCTCCTTAAAACTATCCTAAGCTGTTCAGAAGATTTATATGACAGAAAGAGTAAGTGTGCATTTTTACAAGTCTTTTCATATGTTTATTAAGTGAATAATTAGGTTAGACAACTACTCAGTCTTTGTGTAGGTTCATCATATCACATACACATTTCTAGCTAAGGTACTCTAAATATGTAGAAACCTTAGCTTTTACATAGACTTTCTTCTTTACCTATCCAGATGATTGGCACTACATCAGCCAAAGTTGACAGTAGAGTGAGACGTACTTGGAGGTGATGACAATGATAGCTGAGTATGTATATATTTTCATCTTCTGTTTGAAAATGACTGTGCTGAAGAAATAGAATAGCTAGTCTGACCATTGATACACACCCAAAGAAAACACACCTGCCAAAAGGACGTATTTGCATATAATTTTCATACATCAATGTATATGTACATGTACATGCACAAATATAGAAATAGTTGTCATAAATGAATAAAACTATCTCTCTTCATATCAGAGAGAATGTGACAGTAGACCTGTGTGGCTGCTCAGTCTGTTGCCCAGATGTAAAGTCTGATGGGCAACATCAAGGCTGTGCTCTCCATTTGCGTGGTTCTTTTTCTTTAAACTCAGTGGCGGAGCTTGGAGTTCATGGAGGGGGGGCAGCAGAGGGCAGGGCTATGACATGAGGGGCATAGCCACTGTGCATAGGGGTGGGGCTGCAGTGGGGGGCCATGACCAGGGCACACAGGGGCATGGCTATAGGCTGGGATGTCCCAGAAACATTGCTGCCCGGGACGAATCACCCCCCCACACACACATCCCTATGCAACTGTTTAAACTACACTTGCACTGAACAGGACTTCAACTAGGGGACTGTTTTCTCACAGTCTTTCAGTTAAAGGACTATCCTCTAGAAAGCAAGACATATGAAGTTAAATGCAAGTGTTACTTCTGACTCACTAACACATACTCCAGGAGTAGTGCTTTTGAAGAGACAGTCCTGATTAATGCTCGTTGTCTTACTTTTTCAGCTGCTATTAAAATGCCCTAGTTTCTCTCTCCTCTTCCCTCCCCCCGTCCTCAGTTTTCTTCAGTTGCTGCAGATTAAATTGAAAGCACAGAAGAAGTTTGTTCTCAGTTAACTCAGCAGGGGAGAGAGGAAAGAAGGGGGTAGAATCTTGCCTTCATTAATAACTTTCACCTTATTGACCACACTCTGATGTTGCTCGGCCACATGTGCCCCAGTTTTTATCTATGAAATGTTGGAAGGTCTGCATTGAATCAATGAAACTTACATAAATGTTTCTATGACTTTAACAAACCTTCTCTGGAAGGGAGTAAGAATTAGATTGTCTATGGCTACCGTCAAAATGATGCACACAGCCCTACAATTATGGAGTGTAATCCAAGATTTCAGGTTCCTAGGTCTGAAAGGAGGATCTTTGTGAGTTTCAGCCTGCAACAAACACATTTAGGTTCTATATGTACTGCATTTCCTGGATCCCCACAAAAGGTAAAACTTACTAGATACATAACTTAAGACATAATGATATGTAGATAAACCTAAACATGTGATATATTTATATCTAAAGTCAAATTAGAAGTAATGGAGTTTGTTTCATAATATTCTTTGCTTTAAAAAAAAAAAAAAAATCCACAAAACTCACAGGATTTTCATAAGTTGACAGGTGTTACAACACCCTAACCCCCGACTCTGCCGGATGTGTTGTTTTCATAATTGAACATAGTTATGGGTGGAAAAGATATTTGAAAGCATATTGGCTGGAAGCATGTGGCAGGTAAAGATGACCTCAGACATGGTCAGGTCATAAGTTCATAGAAGATTGAGAGAGAAAACCCAACACTATTGAGTTTGTGATAGTCTTTTCAAGATCTTGGGCTATGAGCATTCCCAAGAACAGTGAGACAAACTGCTCAGGGACCCTACTGTAATCTTATCCTACAGAGACCTTCCCTATTCATACTACTCAACCAAGACATTAAGAGCTTGTCGTGACTCCCATCAATGTTTTGTTACCTAAAGTGAAGACAAATATCCCATTCTCGGCTCCTTTGTTAACTCCATGAGAAAGCAATTACTGCTTTATCCGTGCACCCTTCTTCAGGGTAGGAAACAATATATAAATCTCAACTTCTGCCCCAGGAAATTGTAGTACATTTGGAATATTATGCTGTGCATGATACCTATGGAATCATAGAGTTGGAAGAGACCCCAGGGGCCATCAAGTCCAACCCCCTGCCATGCAGGAACACGCATCAAAGCATTCCCAACAGATGGCCATCCAGCCTCTGCTTAAAAACCTCCAAAGAAGGAGATTCTACCACACTCCAAGGCAGCATATTCCACTGCCGGACAGCTCTGACCATCAAGAAGTTCTTCCTGAGGTTCAAGTGGAATCTCCTTTCCTATAGCTTGAATCCATTGCTCCTTGTCCTAGTCTCTGGAGCAGCAGAGAACAAGCCGACTACCTCCTCAACATGACATCCCTTCAAATATTTAAACATGGCTATCATGTCCCCTTTTAACCTTCTCTTCTGCAGACTAAACATCCCCAGCTCCCTAAGCCATTCCTCATAGGGCATGGCTTCCAGACCCTTCACCATTTTGGTCGCCCTCCTCTGGACACATTCCAGCTTGTCAATATCCTTCTTGAGTTGAGGTACCCAGAACTGGACACAGTATTCCAAATGAGGCCTAACCAATGCAGAATAGAGTGCTTCCATTACCTCCCTCGATCTAGACACCATACTCCTGTTGATGCAACCTAGAATCACATTGGCTTTCTTGGCTGCCACATCACACTGCTGACTTATATTCAGCTTGTGATCTATGAAGACTCCTAGATCCCTTTCATATGTACTGCTATCCAGCCACACGTCCCCCATCCTATATTTGTGCATTCCATTTTTTCTGCCTAAGTGCAGAACCTTACATTTCTCTCTGTTGAAATTCATTTTGTTAGCTTTGGCCCAGCTCTCCAATCTGTAAAGGTCATTTTGAATTTTGATCCTGTCTTCTGGTGTATTAGCAGCCCCTCCCAATTTGGTATCATCTGCAAATTTGATCAGCATGCCCTCCACTCCTTCATCCAAATCATTGATGAAGTTGTTGAATAGCACTGGGCCCAGGAGAGAACCCTGTGGCACCCCACTAGTCACTTCTCTCCAGGATGAAAAGCAGCCATTGGGGATCAACCTTTGGGTGCGGTCGGTCAACCAATTACAAATCCTCCTAACAGCAGCCCTGTCCAGCCCACATTTTACTAGTTTCTTTGCAAGAATGTCATGGGGAACTTTGTCAAAGGCCTTACTGAGGTCAAGATATGCTACGTCTACAGCATTCCCTTCATCTATCAAACTTGTAACCCATCATAAAAAGAGATAAGATTTGTCTGACATGATTTATTTTTGACAAACCCATGTTGACTTTTAGTGATCATAGCATTGCTTTCTAAGTAATTACAAACTGACTGTTTAATGATCTGCTCTAGGATCTTTCCTGGTATTGATGTCAGGCTGACTGGGTGATAATTATTTGGGTCCTCTTTTTTTCCCTTCTTGAAGATGGGGATGACATTTGTCCTCCGCCAGTCCGCTGAGACTTCTCCTGTTCTCCAAGAGTTCTGAAAAATTATTGCAAGTGGTTCCGAAATGACTTCTGCCAGTTCTTTTAATATCCTTGGATGTAATTCATCTGGCCTTAGAGACTTGAATTCATTTAGTTTAGCCAGATACTCCCGAATTACTTCTTTACCTATTCTGTGCTGCACTTCCCTCACTTCCTCACCTGCTCCCCATACCCCAGGTTGGGTACTTCTATCCTTTCAGGAGAAAACTGAGGCAAAGAAGGTATTGAGTAGCTCTGCCGTCTCACTCCCTCCCCCCTCCCCCGGTTATTAATTGGTCATCTTCTCCACACAGTGACCCTATCATTTCCTTGTTTTTCCTTTTGCTGTGGACATATCTAAAAAAGCCCTTTGCATTGTTTTTGATGTCTCTGGCAAGCCTGAGTTTGTTCTGCGCTTTAGCTTTTCTGACCTTCTCCCTACATCTCCTGGCTATTTGCTTGGATTTCTCTTTGGTGGTGTCACCATTCTTCCATTTCCTGTACATATTTCTCTTAACACTTAACTCAGCTGAGAGTTCTTTTGTCAACCATTCCGGTTTCTTTAGACACCTGTCATTTTCCTCCTCATTGGCACAGTTTTCAATTATGCCTTCAGTATCTCACTTTTAAGAAACTCCCATCCGTCATGAACTCCTTTCTCTTTTAGTATTCCTAACCACTGGATTTCAGCAAGTAACTCCCTAAGTTTAGATAAAACAGCTTTCTTAAAGTTTAGGATGTGTGTCTGGCTACACTTGGCTTCTCCTTCCCACTGGATGACAAATTCCAAGAGAGCATGATCACTCCCTCCTAAGGATCCCACCACCTTCACCTCATCAACCAGGTCATCCCTGTTGGTCAGGATCAGATCTGAAATAGCCAATCCCCTTGTCGCCTCTTCCACCTTCTGCACCACGAAATTGTCTGCAAGGCAAGTGAGGAACCTGTTGGACCTTGCAGTCTTTGTAGAATTTGACTCCCAACAAATATCAGGCTAACTGAAATCTCCTATTAACATGGCATCTTTCCTTTTCGAATGTGTGGTCATCTGCTCCAGGAAGGCCTCATCTAAGTCCTCTGGCTGACCTGAAGGCCTGTAGCAAACCCCCACAATCACATCCCTATTGTTTCTCGCCCCCTTAATTCTGACCCAGATGCTCTCGACTTGGCTTCCCAGATTTAAGTCCTGGATCTCTTCACAGTTGAAATCATCCTTGACATATAAGGCTACTCCTGGTCTATTTCTGCAAAATTGGTTATACGTTCCTACGTTCCTATCATGAGATTCATCCCACCAGGTTTCAGTTATGCCTATTAAATCATATTTATTTTGTTGTATTAAGAGTTGGAGTTCACCTTGCTTGTTCCCCATGCTCTGTGCATTAGTGTAGAGACACTTGAGACGATGTGCCCTTCATGCCCTTCATGGAAGTCCTGCACTAAAGTTCCTTTCCCTCTCCCTGTTGGTCTCTAGTTCTACTTGGCCTGCTCTATCTATATTATTTGAGCTATTTTTTGCAGCACTCATAGAATCCTTGCCCAGAATAATACTGTCCCCCTCCCCAGTCAAACTCAGTTTGAAGACCTCCTGATCCGTTTTGCGAGACTGTTGGAAAAAACATTCTGGCCGATGGTTGTAAGGAGCAGGCCATCCCTTGCCAGAAGACCATCTTTGTGGAAATGGAGGCCGTGATCCAAAAATCCAAATCATTCTGGCGGCACCATCTTTGGAGCCAGTTGTTGATCTCCACTATTCTTCTTTCCCTTCATGGGCCATGTCCTTCCACAGGGAGAAGAGATGAAATGACAACCTGCACATGAAGGTCCTTCAGCTTCCTAAGCTCGTAATCCTTCGTGATGCAGTGAAAACTGCACCTTGCCGTGTTGTTGGTTCCAATGTGAACCAAGAGGAGGGGGTTACAGTCAGTGGGTTTGACCAGTCTGGTTAGCCCCTCCTTTATGTCATTGATTTTGGCCCCAGGAAGACAGCACACCTCATGATTGATCCTGTCCAGGTTGCAAATGGTTGGTTTGATTCCTCTCAGCAGAGTCCCCCACCACTAGAACTCATCTCCTCTGAGGCTTGTCCAAGGTTAATCAACGAGCATATGCCCTCATGCCCTCCTGAACTTTCTGATCGTGCTGAGACTGTTGGTGCTGATGCTGTTGGATGCTGTTCTGCTGGTGTTGGGATTCCTGTTGCTGATGTTGGATTTCCTCTGGATGATGTTCCATGACCTCTTCCTGCTGTTCCACTTTGTCATTAATAAGGTCAAGAACTTGGAAGTGATTCTGTAGCTCGAGGGTCTCTGTATGGCACCTTGCCTTTCTATTTCTGTGTGTCACATTTCTCCAAGCATCCATCTCCCGGTTATGTGAACCATCTTCTTCGTTCACTAGCTCATCTGTGCACTCCATCTTCAAAAACGCCCTCTCAAGCCCCATCCAAGAACTCCTCTCCCCCCTAATAACACAAAGATTTGAAATGTGTGCCTCCAGCTGTTGAACCTTCTCCTCCAAGAGGGCGATCAGCTTGCATTTGCTGCAGGTGTACCCAACAACATCTTGTGGCAGGAAAGGAAACATGCCACAGCTGTGGTAGGTGACCGCAGCAGCTCCATCCCCCTCCATACTTGACAGTCTAGATAGTTAAATTGAAAAAGGTAAAACTGGGCTTTGCCTTCAAAGTCCTCTGGTAAAATCTATGTCAGCCCCCTGTTTGCCAAGTTCTTATTGTCAACCTATCAAGAGAAAGGGTGCAATTCTATAGTGCTTGTAGGTACTCCCTCAAGTTCCAACCCTACCTAGATGTTGCAGACAGGCAGATTGACTCCAGACAGCTTCAAGGAAGAGGCAATAAACTATTGCTAAGGTTAGGTAGTAAACGTGAAACATGAAATGTGAAATGTGTCTGTGCTCAGGGAGAGCACATGGCCGGAGAAAACAGACAAAAAAACAATCAAACACAGCCCCTGAAGCCTGTAAAAGACACCCAATCAAGATGTCTTGACCTCAGACCCTCATTCCTTCATGCTACCCTCAGACACTGTCTGAACCACTCCACTTTGACTCTCTTCTTCAGGACTGGTAACTATCACCCTTTCCACTCAATCTCTCTCTATCCAACATTTCTTGCCTTACTTTCTGATAACCTTGTATGGTTCTTGTGAGTATCTGATTTCTTCTGTGTTTATTATATCCAAATAAAATACTTTGTTTAACTTTTAACCGGAGTCCTTTCTACAGTTAGTGTTTGTATGCACAGGTAAAGAGATCCTGCCATCACCCTCTTCTTGTGGGCCTCCTTTGAGCTACAATTTCCCAAATTCTAAGGAGATGCTGGTATTGTGGGTTGACCTCAGAGTCCCCCACCTCTTAGGATAACACAAGCAACTTGAAGGTGTGTTTGTGCATACACAGAACTAAATAACTTGTAGCAGAGAGAATATGAGTCGGCACAGAAAATATAATCTGGGCTGATGGTTTCTCTTATTTTTCTGATCAAATTTTGATATAGTAGGACACACATTTCCAGTAATACTTCAAAAATACTGATTTACACTTCCAACCTGTATTTCTCCATGCTCCCCTTCTTCTCTCACATACATATAGCAAAACCAGGTGACTATCAATTGATAGCCTTATCTGGACATATCTCCAAAATGCAATGACATAAAGAAGTGGCAGGGACTTTCCAATATTGAATGTTAGCTCCCTCCAGACCTAACAAGCATAGTCAACGGTGAGAGATTATGGGACCTACAGTTAAAAAAAAGAAAAAGAAAAGAGGGCCACCTCCCAATCCTGACTGTGAGGTAATATGGTAAACAGGAATGGATTGCAGTCATTACCTTGGATTCTATTTTTCCTGTCTTCCAGGAAGGAAGGAAGGAAGGAAGGAAGGAAGGAAGGATGAACAAAGCACAGCACAGATAATGGTATTCAGACATGTATTACTGCACCTTATTCATCCCGATATGTTCGCTCTCTAAATCATTTTGTGTTCTTTTCTTTTCTGTAGAAGTGCACATAAAAAAATAGACACTTTCTAGTAAATGTACTGTTTAAAAAACTTGGTACTTTCAAAAAAAACCTCATGAATTTTTTGCCTTCAATTTCATATTTATTGAAAAGCACAGGCTGAAAAAAATGCTCTTATTCATGCATAAAGTCCACATCACATTCCCTAGGGAATGGAGCAGGCCTGGCTTTCCCACCCCCATGTGTACTGGATCCTCTGTACACTTGGACTTGTAAGATGCTAAGATGGAAGGCTGCTGTCTTTCTTGCCCCTTCAATAAGTAAAGACTTTCCTTCCAAGAGCAAACAAGAGAAGAAGAAAGAACTGGCAACACATTTGAAAGCCTGTGTTGCTGGAGTGCCTTGTATTTTGTGCCTAGAGGAAAAAGTGGTGGAGAAGATGACATCTTTCTGAAGTACTTGAACCTAGAGTCTGGATGCCCAACAGAAGCTTATTTTCATGATGAAAGCAGCCCTTCTGCATATTGAATAAAGATAAGATATTTGCAAAATGAAATATGCCACTGTCCCCTTTCGTTTCTGAGAAAAATAACTTATTCCCATGAAAAATCTGTCAACATGGTGCATTTCTTTCACAACAGCGTTAGCACATTTTCTTGACAGTTTATTAAAGTTTCACATAGAAGTCATGCAGATTAGTCTAAATATCTTATTTTGCCTTAACACCAGTTTCCTGGTTGTTGTTTCATTATTTTTTAAAGAAAAAGTAATAAAAAACAGAAACGAAGTCTTCTTGTTCATTCATCATCATTTGGCTGTGAGCTTGCAGTATGCCAAAAATAGTAAACACTTGTGGAATCTATAGTAATTGAAAGCAACAGTAAATTACATTTTAAGTGCTCATCAAGGTGAGAAGGAGGCTCTTCAGCACCTCCTCATACACTCTTGTTAGGAAATGTGCCAAAGCAGGTGAACACAAAAGTTCAGAGCTACAGCCAGTTCCTATGTATTTTCCCCCCAATGGAATTCAAGAGAAATATCAGCTCTGATTATGAAAACAACACAACAGGAAAAAATGCAAGACTTTTTCTCTGAAAGGAGGAAGCTTCCCCAATTCACACCATAGCATGTTTGGGTATTTTGAATTTTCATGGGAAAAAATGTAGAAAGTATTCAGCTTTGACTTTGAAAGTTCAGAATGATGAAGCCTAGCATATAACCAACCATCCCTGACAGATTATTTTCCTCTCAAACTAACTTGCCTCTATTTGAAATTCACAGCAGTCGCTGTTCCTGATGCTGCCAGGGACATAGCTCTTTAAGAGTTCCATGGTAAAATTTGACCATTTTCATACCTGTTTTGATAACTTCCTATCTGGTCTATTATAATGTGCTCTAGGTGAATCTACCTTTCAAAAGTTCTCAGAAGCTCAGACTGGTCCAAAAGGAGGTAATTCATTTATTATTTGATGCTGGATTGCAGAAAGCATTTTCAATTCTAAAAGCAATGGCTTGACTTCCAAGGAGTTTCCAGTAAACAATTCAGAGGGCTAATTTAAAACATTTAAAGCTCATTCCAAAAATATGAAACTCTCATGAAGTAGCCTACTAGTCACAAGTTACAGTTTCCAATCAACCTGTTCCATTGTTCTGAAGAACCAAAGAAGCAAAGACAGGTTTATTGATATCTTGGTTAGCTGCCACATGTGACTAGTGAGCCATACTTGGCTCAGTTATGGCTCAAATGCTGTACAAGTCAGGCTTATAAAGAGCATTAAAGGATGAGCCAACAGTAACCTACAAGAGCTAGCAGCAAGCTTTCAAAGTTCTCCAGGTTTGCTCTAAAAAGGATAAGTCTTGGTCACCTTTGGAAATGATACTTGCTCCATCCACCCTTCCTCCTATACATTAAGGGCATTAGGGAGCAAACAGAAAAGGTTGAAAGCTACTGTTTAAACCCATATGCTATGCTAGAACCATTAGCAGTGTTTATAAATGACCTGCTACACAATGTTTTTACGTTATACCTCCCCCCTCAATCACGAATTGATGAATACATATAACTCCAATAGGATCTGCACCAACTTGCTTCAAGAAGTGTCTCCTTGACAAACCACTGGATACATCATAGTATGCTATTAAGGCCTGCAAGGGGTGTGTAATAGAGAGTAACTGTAAGCTCTGGATCCCCAGCTGGTTAAAATTCCTTTCCAGAGGAGATTTCTTCCTTTGATTTCTTTTAAAGGAAAAGGGAAAAGACATTTCTGTTTCATG
Organism: Ctenosaura bakeri; assembly: GCA_948474755.1. Classification (NCBI taxonomy): domain Eukaryota; kingdom Metazoa; phylum Chordata; class Lepidosauria; order Squamata; family Iguanidae; genus Ctenosaura; species Ctenosaura bakeri. Next base: position 49,735 of record CAOLHI010002040.1, read on the forward strand.
AGACTATGGTAGCATTCAGATATTTATCATCTGGAGCTTCTTCCAGTGCTTTATTTCTAGATCAGAAAAAGTTTCACCTGCTGAATATCTATTTGATATCCTGTTATTTCTCTTTTAGGCATAGAAGCAGAGTCGTGGAGGGAAATGTCATAAGTGAATCATGTTGGTTGATTTTAGAAAGTCTTTTTGATAGGTTTCAGACAGATTGCCTAATTTTAATACCTAGATTGTTAATAATGAGGCAGTTATTGATTACTGCTTGACTGTTACCATAGATATTGTTTTATGGATATATATTTGGGCATATGTGTTTGAGCATATGACTGTGGTTTTGAAAATTGTGTGGTCATATGCAGAGACACCTCCTTCTATTACTGTGGAAGTTGGCTGCCTCCTTCTCTCATAGTATCTTCATTTGATCATAGAGTGGGCTGCATTGACTTTGCAAGCAGCAGAGACTTTTCCTCCTATGAGCTACATGAGCTCAGAGGAGCCCCACAGCATTGGATCTTTGCCATACTAATCCTATATAGTCTCACTCCTAAAGCTTGGGCCCTTTCCGCAGCTTACCTTCTCGTGCTGCTGGAGTGTGGGCCTTGCATGAAAAGCCTCGGCAGGCAGGCTCCTGCAAGCCTCCTGCTTCCCTGCTGCTCAGGCTCCTCAGCTCCTTCCTGCTCCTGCCCTTTCCTTCTGCAGTGCAGCCTGGGAGTTGTAGGCTGCACTGAGGAGAGGACGCACAACAGGCCTGGCTCCAGAGGCTCCGCACTGCAGGCCCAGGCCCATGAACCTTGCGCAAGTACGGCTTATTTTCAGCTAAAAGCCAAAAATAAGAAAATGCGTATTTGCTGCGCTTGCGGGCCTTGAGCATGGCAGAAATGGGAGTGTGTCATGCAGAGCACTCCTGACATTTACACGATGCTTAAGGGGCCCTTTTGCTTGTAAACTGCCATGTGAAAAGGAACTTGGTCCTCCCATAAATGGTGCCTTGTGAACTCTGCTACAACCACCATGAAATGTGCTGTTTGTTCTCCAGTTGAGGATGGCCTTGATTGTTGAAGATGTGACTCTACTCAGTCCCCCTACTACTGTGAAACAAGTTGGTGTGGGATGGGGGTGAGTGGGCTGGTCGCTGTTGCCACATTGTATTGACCCATTTGAATCTGCAGATGCAGAGCAATCAGGACTATTTTTATGTTTCATTGGCACAAACATAATTTCACTTTGTCCTTAATGGTTATTTTCAGGAAAATAGCATTACATCTTATTTTCAAACTAATATATGTGGGGTTCAATCAGAACATTGCCTGCCTGAACAACAGGCCCCTCTTTAATCCTTTCCACAGCTTCTGCTACCCTTACAGGTTTTGATTTCCCAGCTCCTATTTAATATTCCTCTCACTCAAGAACATTCAATGTACTTTTGCAACAATATCACTTTTCATCTTTGCCTAGACCTTGAAAGTGAGAGAGGAGGATATATGCCTATTAAGTACATTTTTTTTAATCTTGACGGAGTCCCTCCATCTTCTCCAAAATAATTGCACCGTTACACTCATTCACATTCTCCTATAACTGTCAGGTGCTGGTTTTGATATGTAGCACAAGACAGGCATCAGCTATAATCAAGAGCTTTTCCTGTACAACACAATTTCAAATAATTTGAGAATCATTTGAGCACAGGTCAATTCCTTATCTTCAATCCAGACTAGTAGCTGTTGTGATAGGCTGTGTCTTTTGTAAAATCCTATTAAAACAATATTCTTTTAGCAAGGATGGTTTGACTTACGACCATAGGGTGGCTGGGCTGGGGAGAGAATATTATTTAAATGACTAAGAAGTTGAGACTACACCAGGTGTTATTGACCCATGTATTTAATAATGTAACAAAGTTTCCATCTTGGGCTTAATTTGTTCAACTGAAAAATAATTCATTTTACCTATAAAGTTGGCAACAATGAAAAAAAAAAACTGTTTACAGAAAGGGGAGACCTGTCATGTTAGTCAGGGTTATGGTACACATGTGGAGATTCACTGTTAGGATTGCCTAGAACTTCAGATCTATTTATGGGGGCCTTTGTGGTGGGTTTAGTTACATTTTATTGTAATCAGCTTTTGAAGAATGATAGTCTTTGAACTCGCTTATTCGTTGAATGCTTTTGATATAAAGGGGAAACAGTACAGCTATAACTAAGATGATATATATTGAGTTAAAATTGTTTATTATATTTTTATCACTGTTTATCCTTCCATATTTTTGAAATGTGGATGCTATAAGCCATATGGTGATGCACAACATGTTCTGAATTGTTCAAGTAGCACCATATCTTGTATATCTTCTATTCAACAGTAGACATTTACCAATTTGTTTTAGAAGTTCACATTCATTTTAATGCTCACTTTACACATATTGCTTATTTATTGTGCTCCAGGGGAAAACCATTATTCAAACAAGTTTAGAGACAATTTGCTAGTAACGATAAATTACTGTTTCTGAAAACCAGTTCAAAGTTCTGTCTATTTTCTTGGTCCATTCAGTGAGTCTGTAAAAGTTGAGACATTCTGTTTTGAATGCCTTTTCCCAGTATCCCCTGGTCAGCATGAGTACTGGATCATTCTAGCTGGGGAATTCTGGGAGTGGTTATCTAAAACAGTGGTTCTTAACCTGAGATCCCTGGGGGGATGCAGAGCTGTCACAGGGTGTCTGCAAAGTCCTATTGCTGGACACCAACAGCAGCACCAGCAACAAGGATGCAGTGGAGGGGATGGGTGCCCAAACCGCTCTCTCATTTGCAAATGACAGAGCAGTTTGGGCATGGACAAATGCTTGCTGCCTTGTCCCTTTCTTCAGGGATATGGCAGCAGGGGTTGTGGACAGCAAGGAACATGGAGGCAGGTAAACAAGAGAGCAATTTGAGCACTTGCACATGCCTGCCACCATGATCCTTTTGTCAGGGAGAGCAGCAGGCATGTACACACCCAAACTATGACTCTGGAGACCAAGTCTTGAAGCCCCATTCGGCCATGGAAACCCATTGCATGACCTGAGGCAAGTCACATTCTCTCAAGCTCAGAGGAAGACAAAAGCAAAAAATCTTATCAAGAAAACCATAACAGCTTTACCCCACCGTTGCCATAAGTCAGTATTCAAAATAGAGGAACATGATGGCTAAAAAGAACTCCCCCCCTTGTCAGTGGCACTATGTTGTGTGCCTTCATTTTTTTTTTCCAGGATATGTTCGGAAGGGGTTTGCTTTTGCCTTCCTCTGAGATTGATAGAATGTGACTTGCCCAGGATCACCCAATGTCTGATTTATTTAATAAATAAATGTTTAAATATTATTATAAATAAATTATTATTATAAATAAATACATTTAAATATTTAAATATAAATTGAAATGCTGTAATTTGGTGTGGTCCTTCACTGCAATAGAATTCTTTTTTCTCAAATCAGTCAGTATCTCACCTAATTATGGCCTCAATTCAACATTGCCTCACCATAATGTAAAGATCTGCATGCGAACCTAACCCTACAGTGACCCATATGCCACCCCCTCCTGTCTTAACTAAGAACCTTAAAGCTGCCTCATACAGACATTATGTGCTTCATGGTGAGCAGGCAGGATCAGAGAAGGTCTGGCTATCTCTCATCATAGCCAGATGCACAATGATGACATCAGCACTGAGATCCACAGGGTCCTCTGGAGGAGAAATTTTAAATAGAGAGGTGATAGATTTTGAAGTTACCATACCATGGGAGTAGCTGAGGGAGGGACAAGCTGGGCACGCCCATATCCCAACCACCTCTGGATCCATGATATGAGGAAATGCTATCAAGTTCTATAATGCTATCGCACCCAGATGGTTGATGGGATTGAAGTGCTACAGGAGGCTCTTAACAGTTTTTTTCTTCTTCTGGAAATAGAATATGGTGGTTTTGGATAGCAGCTGGATTGCAAAGATGTTGTGTAGTAGCACAGCTTCTGACGGGAAACAACCTGCTGCTGTTGCCCTCTTGCGATGCTGTATGGAAATGGCCTTCATGTAGCTTTGTTAAGGTTGCTACCTTTAATACCGTCTCGGCTAATTTAGCTATCATATTTGTATCCCACTCTAACTCCAAAGAGACAAGGATGGCATATGAAGGGTTAGCCTTTTTCTGTTCATAAATGTCAGTTAGGCTAAGAAATAGCAATTTCACGATTTTTACCTTTCATTTGTTTGGAGAAATAAAGATCTGTACTGAGGTAATTCTTGTCGTATCATCTAACCATTTCATCATGTTTACTTCCTCTTCCTACCATATGGATGCCAGTGATCAAGAAGGCAGGAAAAGGGGTGGGAAGGGGATGGAAACAGGAAGTTAATGTAACTTAGAACTGCAATAACTACATTTTAAAATTGATGCTTCCAAAATTCTTTCATCAGATATTTACTTCAGATTCAGAGGTTCTCTCTTGTCTGTCTTTGCTTATAGAAAAGCACTCATCATTTTATCTGCCATTTTTTTAGTCTGAATTTCTGGATTTTGTGACAGAAAATTACCTGACCGTAATTGGAGGCTCTGTTTGAATTAAGATGATTAAATTTCATAGCAAAACAAATGCAATATTATCTTTTGCATGCAAGCACACACACAGTGGCTTTCCTCCCACATGACTTGGAACTTTTTATTTCTTTAATCCACTATGGAAATTACATTGATATCATCTTGTGGGTTTTCCTAGTACTGATCAAATAGTTTTGTATAGACATCCTGTTGAATGCTGATCTCCTTATCTCATCCAGGGTGAAACTGCACTCTGTCTGGCCTTTTCTGGTATTAATTTACCTGCTGTCCAGGTGACTTGTTTTCCCTTATGTGAATTTCTTAGCAGGGGATTTGTAAGGATGGCAAAGCAGCTTAAATTCAAGTCTGTGCTTTCCATTAACTAAGCAAGCCATGTTTTAATACACACTGTCACTCATGCATGTGAAAAGAACAGAGCAAGCACAAATTCTGGCATTAATTGCAGAAATTCTCAAGAAAAAGAGAGAGAAAACAGAACAACTGCCAGTGTGCTGAAAATTAATGCAATGGAAATGTAGAAATCAACCCACCCATTCTTCTTGGGTATACTTTTTTTATGATCATGCGGGTTGCAAATCGAGAGTTATCTGTGGCTTCCAGGTGATTAATCCTCTCTTGGTTTTATTTCAGAATTCAAAGAACTATCCAATGTGCTATACATATTTTGGAGACAACATTCAGTACTTTGGATAGCCTCTTTACAGTCTGGAATAAAACCCAGTGCAAAGAAATATACCACTCATCACTGTTGCAAATACAATCTGAATTTCAGGAACTGACACAGAGGCCTTGCTAGCAAGGCCATTCTTTAAAAGTAGCTGAATGGGCCTGTCTAACCAGTACAAACAATTTGTATGCATCAAAGACTAGCAAAAATCTCACTGCTTGGGAATATGTTCCCAAGCAGTCTCACTGCTTGGGAAGATGGGTCCATAAGTTTGGTCTGTATCTTAATGAATCGTTGATCAAATGCCAACCTCAGCTTCGTTCCAGGGATATTCTGTCTGACATTTCTTTTTGTTCTTCATTTACTTTCTCTTCTCACTTCTCTAGGGACCCTCACCTGTACTGTTCCTTTCCCAGGTCCTGCATTGCCATGTAGCTTGTCCATAAAAAGTATCTGTACTAGATGTATTGTTGAATTTCTGAATGTCTGCACTCCTTCTTAATCCATTGTGTCCAGGTCTACTAAATATGTAATGCTGACCCCTGACATTTTTTTCCTGAAACACACACACACACTTACTTTAAAACAGCCATGTGGACCACACCCAGCCCACATGTATCTCTTTACTTCCTTTTGCTATTCTAGGACTTTCTCCTTAGTCAAAAATATGTTTTGACAAACATTCTGAAGTGTCATCTCCCTTAAACCAAGGCAAACCTGTCCCTGAACCTAATTTTGCCTTCAAAGGGAGATATTGTGAAACCAGAGGGAGACGTCCTGCTATGTCTGGTTTCAGTTTGGTCAGAGTACACCTTATGGAAGGTTCCAGGGAGACCCTGAGCTTGTCCAGCCCTGCTTCAAAAGGTCTGGCTGTACTTTTCAGACACCAGGCCTCACATTCATGCATCTTTCTCATACATGCATTTATATAATTAATCTGTTGAATTCATATCCTGTCTTTCTGCCAGGAAAGCACTCCAACTGGATAACGATAATAAAATTCATATAAAGCAACATAAAACACATTTAAAACACATTAGTAAAACAAAAAATAGCCTCTCTTGGAAGGGAACTTCAGATCCTGGGAGAAAGGTAAAGGTGAAGGACTCTGTGCTGTCTCAGCATCAGGCCAGGTTATTGGACAAAGACTTCTTGGGTCACCTTGATAGGTGGTCTATGTAGGGACTTGGACAGGAGGACTGCATCTTTCTTAGTTGTCCTGGAACTCTTTATCAAAGTTTGATACCATCCACTAGGGTCTTGTTTGCAGCAGCCTTCCATCAACAGCCAAAGATCTTCTTATTTATACACATTTGCCAATTAAGTGGTTGTGCAAAAGGCCTTGTAGCAAGAGAGTCATATCCTGTACTGTTTTTTAATGTTTATATTCTTTTTAAATTCATGTTTTTTAAGAGGATGGCTTATTAAATTGTCTTTTTTCCCTATCAGAAGGTTTTTCAGCTGCATTTTCATTAGGTTTTTTAGCTGCTGCACAAAAATCTGTGTTGTGAGCACAGGAGAAAGCCTGGGAGTAAGGCAGGAAATAATAAAATAATAAAAGAAAATAAAAGTCCACCCTGTTTCACAGGGGCCAGTTTTGCCATGCAGCAGAGACAGCTCCCTCATGCAGTAAATTTGGAGTATTATGAGAACACAACAAATTGTTAGTTATTTAATTTATTGTTATTGTAGTTTTTACTGTCAGAAATGGGGAAAGGTGCATATTGGATCCCCTGCTTCTGATGGTAAAATTACTTGGCTGCCTTTGGGTACTATGGCATTAATCAGGAGTGGGAATTATATGGACCTCCAAATATTGTTGGACTACAAGTCTCAAAAGCCCTTGTCAGCATAGTCAATGATGAAGAACAATAGGAGTTGAAGTGCTATGACATCTGAAGGTTTGCATAATTTTCCCACACGTGGCCTAAACATAATTGTTAGAAGAGCAATTGAATCAATGTGCGGCTATGCATATTTACTTAGCAAATTCCTGTTCATTCAATGGGTATGCTTTAATTGAGACTAAGGCCCTTTTCGCACAGTGTTTCTAAAGTGAGAGGGCCCCTTGAGTGTTGCGTAAATGGGAGGAGTGGTCTGCATGATGCACTCCCATTTATGCGACGCTCAAGGGCCTGACGCGGACCGCGCACGCACCTTTTCATTTTTGGCTTAAAGCCAAAAATGGTGCATGATTGTGCAATGCTCCTGCGACCCACGCGCACTTACCTGGAGTGTGGTGCATCGGGATCCGGGCCGGTCGTGCTTCCTGCCTCAGTGCTAGCCTGCATTTCCCAGGTTGCGCTGCTGTAGGAAGGGGCGGGGTGTTCATGCGGCACTCGTGCGACCAGGAAGCTGCTGCAGAACTGAAGCAGCAGGGAAGCAGCAGCATTCCTGCTGAGGCTTCTTGCACAAGTGCCTCCCCCCACCTCCATGAAAAGGTAAGGTGCGAAAAGGGTTTGACATTTGGATGTAGCTTATGCATCTGCATGGAGGGAAGAATTATCATTTGCTTCTCCATGTCGGGCACCAAAAATCATAGGAAGCCCTGCTATTTGAACTTACCTGTGTTACAACACCACCACCATCACCACCACCACCACCAACAACAACAACATTACACATCTCCTTTTAAGCCAAGATATTTTTATGATGTACTTCTTGGGCAGCATTTTAGCTTCATGAGTTTCTCTAACAATGTTTCTTTGTTGTTTGCTTTCACAAGCCATCTTTTTGTTCCATGTGACCACATATGAATATTTATGACTCCATTTTAACTCACACAGCAGTTGTTGTATATAACTAATAGCAGGTATGATTTCTGATGGAAGGTGAGGAACACGTAACACTTACACACACAGTTATAAAAACCACCAGATTGTGCACGACTGCAGTTTGCATCAGTCTTAAGCAGCCTAGCCAGCAATGCTGCATGGTAAGAGCTGTAGTCCATCATCATCTAGAGAGCTACACATGGTCAATGTTACCATGAAAATACAGGGAGAGTGGAAGTTAACATACAATTAAAATCCATTTTGTAGAGTTTGGCAGGGAAGTGAGTTCTAGAGTAGAACATATTCCAAGCTGCAAATAGTTTTACCAGCTGCAGATTAGGTGATTTTACTCTGGGTTGTGGAGTCCCAACATTTGAGAAGAACCCCAGGAAAGTAATGTGTACATAGAGCATATGATACATTAGAGGGGGGTGTTTCTTCAACTTTTGGCATTCTTGTGCTTCTTGGATGTTTTCCAGGCATGGAAATTGTGAAATAAAATACTGATTAGAACAGTCAGGTGGTGGTGGCAGAAAGAAAGATTAAAGCTTGGATCAGTTTCCATGAATCCAAATCCCAGCAGAAGTTTGGCAGATGACCAAGTTGGTTCCTAGGTTGCCAGCACTAGTGGCTAAGAGCCAAGCTCTAATCTTGGATGCATGGCATGTGCCACGTCCTATCACAATTAAGCCATGTCTGAGGTACACACAGTCACAGGCACGGATTTTACAAAGCACACATGGATGCTGGTGCCATGCGTAAAAAATCCTGTGAATTCCTAACAAATGTTTCCTTGACAAGGTAATTGCTGTTAACTATTTGGAAGAAGCTGTAAAAGGATATATTTAATAGAGACATTACCCCATTTTAATTCCATGCCTCTTCTTTCCACCAAATGGAGACCAAAGTTCCCTAGTAGAAAGAAAATTCAAGTTCAGAGCAATAAAAAGAGCACACAAAGATTTTCTGTCCCCACTCACTTTTCTTTTTCCCTCTCAGACATACACTGGGCATAAAAAAAAGAAAATCCTAAACTCACAAGTATTTATTCTTTAAGCTAATTCTGCACATTGTAAAACAATGTGGAAACTGCCGGCTAGAGAGAAATAAAGAGTGCCGGCAAAGCAGAACTCGATTAGAAAGTGTGATTTGATTATCTCTAGCTTATTTGCATCACAGTGCTAGTTCAGTCAGTTGTACCTGACTGGAATATTTTTGCTGCAGCTCAAGCAGGAATACAGCAAAAGAACAAGAAGCTCAACATTTTCATGCTGGAACATTCTGACATAACTTTTTTATTATTTTGAAATGTATGCTGTACTTCTGTGTGTGTCTCTCTGTGTGTATCTGTCTCTCTCTGTGTTATTTCCCCTGAACGATCTTATCGATGGATTGCTTGGGGAGATCTCCACAAAGATGAGGTTGAGCTTAAGGATGAAAAATGGTGCTGGGGAAAAATGATAAGGAACTAAGAGCTGGTGTACAAATGGATTGATGCAACCTCTTAATTTACTGTAGCCTCAAACGATAGGCACTTCATCCAGCAAGATGAGGGAGACCACAATCAATCAGTTCCTGATAGCTTTAAAAGTCACAATAAAACAGAAGACGGTTGTATATTTACTGTCTGAGAGCTACAGAGAAGACCCTCTTCTGCAGGAATAATTAAAAAAAGCTAAAGAAGTTAGCTTGAAAAACAGGAAATCAAAAAGAGAAAAAAAAAAAGAAGAAGAAGAAGAAAGAAAGGCCTGACCTTTTTGTTCTGAGAAGAAAGCCCATTAGTTGGATGATTGATTTTGTGCTTAACTTCTTTCTTTTCCTCCCTTCTCAGCATTTATTTTACCCTAATTCTCTCTTCCACATGTTCTTTACCAATGCTACTCAAAATGGTGGTCCATTGATCAGTGCCAGCCCTTAAATCCATTGACTGCTGGTCCATGGAAAGTTTTCAGGAAAGAAAGAAATAGTTGTAGCTAATGGGCACAAACGTACTGGCCCCTGGTAAATTAGGGGAAAAAAATGTCAGTCTCCCACAATACAAAGCTTGAGAGGCCCTGTTCTACACCATCGTTAAATCTGAAAGAGGAAGAGAGTTCATTAAAAATTTTCTGGACACAAAAAATTCCATGGCTTACTATGCATACCTTTGACTACCATGGGTTCTCCACTGGAAAACAACAATTTCTGGAATAATATTTTATTTACCAATAAAAGGAGAAGTGTATCTTTGCCCTGTATAGATAAAGGCTGAAAGAAACTAGGGAATAATTGTAGTAACAAGGAGGCCACAATCATATTATCAGTTTCCCATAGGTTTTCAGGAACCTGTGGATTCTTAAAGCTATAACAACAAATATAAATAACAGCCAACAAATATAAAAATCATTATTGCTTATAATTTTGTTAATGAACAGTTTTGACACTACCTAAACATTTACAAAATATTAGCTAATTTCTTCTCTACAGTGACTTTTTTTGGTTTTACTTATAAGTTACATCTCTCTCCCTCTCTCCCTCTCTCTCTACCAACCAAATGGAACATTTAAAAAGTGGACAGACCCTGGTATTTATATTTTATTCTTCTTGACCAACTCTTCATCTTTCACAGAAGCTAATCAGAAAGCATTTGAGGGGGAAGAAATCAAATTACAAATTATCTACTTTTTACAGTAATTTCCTTGCTGCTGACCAAAACTTATGGTCAGAGTGTTATTAAAACAGCAGCATCATTTGGCCAAATTTACAGACTCCATCGCAGGCACGTAGGGGTCATATATAACATAGATTAAATCCAGTATGACCAGAAATCTTCATTTTTTTCATTGTCTCAGAATATTGCCAGCCCCCTCCTGTTTTCATTATACCAATGTAATGCCAGCCATTTCCTGTTTTCATTAGACTATTGTAATGCTAGTCTCCTACTGTTCTCATTAGTGCAGGACTCCGTAATGGCAGCCACCTCGTGTTTTCATTATAACTTAACTGTATGGTGCCAGCTGCTCCTTGTTTTCCTGTACAGAATGATGTTTGACCAAAGAACAAGTGCTTTTATGTGGACAAACTGAAAAGTGTCTTGGTTGAGGGGGCGATATTAAGGGCAAGATTAATGTGTGCTGCTTCAAACTTAGGCCCTTTTCACACCTTACCTTTTTGCAGCACTGGGGCACGAGGATCATGAGAGCAGCCTCTTGCGAGAGGGTCTCATGTCCCTGCTGCTTCGCCTCTGCAGCCGCTGCCTGCTGGCGAGCAAGCAATGTGAGGGCTCCGCCTCTTCCTTCCGAAGCACAGCCTGGGATTTTCCCAGGCTGTGCTGTGGCAGGAAGTGCAAGCACCGCAGCTCCAGAGGCTCTGCATGCATGGAAAGTGCACACAGGGACCTGGAGCAATGCACGATCATGCACCATTTTTGGCTAGAAGCTGAAAATGAAATAGTGCACAATCGGCGCCTGCTATCCCCAGCAGCATCACACAATTGCAAGGACGTCATGTGGATGGCTCCTCGCAATTGCATGATGCTCCAGAGGCCCTTTCGCATGGCAAATGCCGTGCGAAAAGGGCCTTAGTCAGGACACTAGTCCTTCCTGCCCAGTATTGTTTAGCAGTGGCTCTCAGGTATTCAGGAAGAAAGCCTCCTCATGCCTGCTCTCCAGGTTCCCTAGAGAAGGAAGGCTAAGGAGGCAACCTAAGAAGTAATACTTTCAAAGCATTTATGCTGCATAATGGGTAACACTTCTTTTCAGTTCTACTTTCCTATGCAAAAAATGAGAGAAACCTCTAGAAGTCATAGATGTTGGTGAAAATGTCAGCTACCATACTATAGTGCCAGCACAGTTGAGTAAGAATGTTGGATCTAAAGCAGCTGACATGGGCTCAGAGGCATGGGCAGCCAAATCTTCTCCCTGGGCCATGTAGAAGAGAGCTTAGAGAGGCAACACTGCTAACTTTCTATATGATAGATGGGGAATTCAAAATACAAGTCTGCGGTTTGTATAGAACACGAGAGGTCACAATTTGAACTTGGGACTATCCAAGTAGCACTTCTTTGTTTAAGTTATTTCCAATGAGTTTGGACGTTTAAATAGTCCTGAAAATATATTAAAACCTTGATTCCTCACCATTTTGCTTTTTTTAGTGTTTCTTGTGTCCCTACCAGCATGTGTTTGACTGAATGACAACAACTCCTCCTCCTACTCAGAATAATGATGATAAATTGTCAGGACAATCACCAGTTTTGGCACCCTGAGAGCAATAACACCCATTTCTTCAGAAAACACAGACTTGGTATGTCATAAGAGTTCCCAGGTACTCATTTTAACCAGTGACAAACTGGTAGGTCTCATCATGACACACAAGTCTAAAGTACATAAAACTGGATAGTCCCTTCAATTTTAGAACCTAGCTGGTTGCATGTACCCTGGTAAACATAGACAGTGGATCTTCTGCTTTCATCTGAATAGGGGAATGGAGGGTTCATTTATATCAGTACTACCCATCTAGAAGGCCTAGGCATGGATACTAATGAAAGTAGGTATCGTTGTTGTTTTCTTGTTGTTGGCAACTGTTTGCTGAAACCTGATCTTTTCCTTTCTCTTAGCCACCCAGACAGACCTTACTTTATCCAGGCTCTGGAGTCATAGGTCATGGCCGATCTAGCTCACTCTGTTGCTCACATACCCACAACATCTTGATCTTGTTAGTCACTCTTTCCAGTTGGGTTGGTGTGCCAAAGAAAAGCAAATCTCTAAACAGTACAAGTCCTCTGAAGGGCCAATACCAAAATGTCACTGACTTAATCCATTAACACAACAGCTGTGGCTCCTGTTTAGCAGCTCAAAAGGATGTGCATTTTTAAAAAAAAAAGCAGACAACAGCATAACTTGTACAACAAAGAATTTTTCTACAAAGAAAAATAGTGATGATACTAATTAAGATAAAAACTACAATTGAGTCCATTTTAAATGACACCCCAAACAAATACTTTTTGAGAAGAAATTTTCAACTGCTTCTGAAGATTGCCAAGAGCAGAGTTTAACAGGTGTCTTCCCTGGAGAATTCCACAAGTGAAGTGTGATGACTTGGACCAATTACCGATATGTCTAATGCAGTCTAGAACCCAACAAAATAGAAAAAAAAAAGGCTGAGTAAAAATACTGTATAGAGAAATGGTGGAAAGGGTGCTCAACCCTTTCCTTATATACACTTTCACTATTACAACTCACTAACATAGCTTCTGTCCCATAGCATTGGTGTATTATATTAACATGTTAGCAAAGATATTGTAACATCTCTATTAGGGACAATCAAGGAAAGGATTACTTTCTTTCTCCATTTGATGTTGTTGTTTAAAGCTGTTTTCCATTAATTACAGTGATATTCATTTTATTTTCCAACTGACAAGCTGGAAGTATTTCATCTGTTTTATTAGTCCCATTCATTTTATATTTCCATCACTTCCAATAGAAACCTGGGTGCTCTACTACTGCCTGTAACATTGGTGTTTTCTGTTCAATGAGCATGACATTTTCAGGCATTTGAGCACATTTCTTCATTTTGACAAAGGATCAGACCAACAATATTTGAGCCAGATAAGGGGAAAGAAATACCCATTTTATAGATAAAATAGCGTATGAGCAGCCAAACTAGGAGAAAGAATTGGGACAGGAAAAACACTGTGAGGAAATGATTCAAAGTATTTAAAGGCCCTTTAAAATAATTTCCATTCATAAAGTAACTGGAAAACTGGAACTATTTTTCTCCCAGAACCTGCAACGTTCTACTCAAGAGGGAAAAACAAAACAAAACCTTAGCACCTGCATGGACCAAACTCTGTCTCTTTCACTTCCACTTCCACAAGAACCCTTCCCTTCCAATTATGAAGGAGGAAGAGTCCTGTCTTGAAAGAGGAATTATCAAAACTTCAGTCACTTTGGCTACACTATTTTGAATAGAGAATTAGGCATTTGATATCGTTAGTTCTTCGTCTTCTCCCCCACCACCATATTATTATAACTTGAAACTGGCCTCTTCTAGAAGAAATGACAAAATGTGAAATGAAGGCAAAGACTGTCATTTGGCTTTCATTCATTCTTCTTGCATCTATTTAAAAATGAATAATAAATGAAAGGAAAGGGAGCCATTTGTTTCAATTTTTCTTTAATTCATCACAAGATATATTTAATCCATGCTTAAAATGTCACCACAATTTCTTCTTGTTGAACAGGGAACAGACAGGAGGAAGAGGAGGAGGAAGAGGAGGAGGAGAAGAAGAATGGGAGGGGATGAAGCAGCAGTAGCAGCAACAGCAAGTCTTCACTTCAGATCTTTGCCATTTTCTTGACTGGGGAGATGTCACTAGACCAGAATTTGGCAACGAGTGAGGCAAGAAATATGCTCTTAGGTTTTGGAAAGATGTGCTGTTTGGCAATGGAGGACACAAAAGAATCCTGGGTTCAATCCATGGAACCTCTAATTCAGGACTAGGGAAGCAGCAGTTCCCCAATCCTGTCATGCTTGACCATTGGCCATGCAAGCTGGAATTGACAGAGCTTTAATCCAATAGTATATGGAGTGCTACAAGCTTAGGTAACCAAGTCTGGCTAAGCAGTCTTAGACATGAAGCCAGGAAAGGTCTCTTGAGAGAGCTATTACCAGTAAAAGAAGGCTATACCGTTACAGATGGACTAATAATCCAACCCTTTACAAGGCAGCATCTGTAATAACAGCTGCTCTTAAAAGACTAGTTAGCTTTTTTTTTTTTTAAATGCATGTCAGGCATGGAGACCCATCAAGCTAAATGTAAGCCATCACTGGCATACCACACAATACTGTGTGTGTTTACTAAGAAATAAATCACATTATGTCCAATGGAGCCTACTACACACTGCAGCTAATTATTATTTGTTTTTTTGTTTTTGTTTTTGTTTTGTTTTTTGTGCAAATCTAGTTAAAACAGAAATGTAGACTACTTCTCATATCTTGTCACCACCTTGATGGAGGAGCAGCTGCTGTTTTTCTCTTCTTGAGGTCCTCTTCATACTTCTCCTTCTTTTCATAGTGACTTTTGCTTTAGCTATATACGTGACTTCATCTGCCATTTTTTGTACATTTTGATGATTTCTGGCTTGACTGGAAGAGACCCAAGAAACCTTCACAGACTCCACTGAACTTAAACATTCCTGTTACAGTATTATTAAAAATATGGCTCCCTTCAATCATTGTTTGGGTGGAGAAAGTTTTTTTTTTCTATCATACAGAAAAGGATATTCTGAAAGGGGAGAAACGTTCTTTGTCATCTTCCAATTGCAGTATTATTAAACATTACTGAACAAGTAATTGACAGATGTGTATAAGTTTGGTTCAAATGATTAAAAGCTGCTGAAAATCATAACCTGTCAGATTTGCCAGAGAAATAAAGACCCATCCATCTGTTGAGGACTCTGAAAATGAGTGTAATGAGTCACCTTTAAAATGACAGCTGCCACCTATGGAACGAAGCCTTGAAGCTGAGGTAAAATATATAATAAATTATGCATACTCTTGTCATGTAGGATGACTGGTGTCAGTGGAGAGGCCCTCATAACACAAACTCTTAGACCCAGAAGTCAATTTCTAATTTCGTGTTATTTTCATCTTTTTTCCCTCAAGGTAGAGAGTAATACCTTGTAACATTATCTGTGATCACTAGCATTTGGGCTAGGCCCAAGTCAATAAGAGGATAGTTATGTCGGAGTGATGTTACAGTTTGATAAGGCACAGCATTTTATATCTTTGCAGTTGCCTGTCACATTGCATGGAATGATTGTGGTTTTACCAAGAGAGAAGGAAAAACGATAGAATCACACCTGAAAATTAATTCTGCTGAACTGCTATCCCACGAAAGATGGAAAGGAACATACTTTTCAGTAATAGATTTATGCTTTCCCCACACACCCAGATCTCACCTCCCTGAGAAAAGAGATTTTATTTGTAATTAGGCCGCTTTAGCAAAAGGGTTTTCCCCTTGCTCACCTCCCCCTTCCTTTTTCCTTGCTTAGTAATTTTTGTCTCTAAGTTCTTGGTGTCTTGTGTGAAATAGGGCAGGTGGAGCCATAACATTCTCTGTGAAATAAAATGCAAATTCCGCTATGCAAATGGACCATTAAGAAGTAAATTAGATTGAACAGCGGTGGTAAATCAGCAATTATATTGTTGTTGTTGTTTTTTAAAAAATATAGTGGGATTCCAACACAAATAAAACCTATAATGTTTGCAACACATGTTGGAGATGGTAATACAAGTCGCCACTGGAAAAAGTACCCTAGGGCTGCCAATGTGCTTTGCTGAATCCAGTGGTACACATTTTACTACTGCTTTTGATGCTGTCTTCAAAGGAAGGGATGCTGAGCAAACCGCTTCTAGACTGCTGGTATTAATTACTGTTTATAATAGCTCCTATTTTGACATAATTATTGCGTATTTGGGCACATTATGCCAAAGGATATCCTCAGCATGGGCTGGTGATTCGGATTAATATTTATATTGTATTTTACATGTGTGTGGCTTACTCTTTCATACTGAGCAGTCTCTTATCTTGCCAGATAAGACACACTTGGGGCTGTAAAAGTAACACAGTGGCCACACATGTCAGGGAACACTTCCCATTCTCTAAGTGAAGAAGGGTTCCTTAGACTGAGGAAGAAACACCTCCTTGGTACTAAACACTACTTGTGATGTCATAGGAAATGGTGGACATACAAAATTTACACAAAGGCAGTTAAAACATATTCAGAGCCTTAGCAAAATACTAAACGAGTGGGAAATACCTGTAAGACAGTAGGAAAGCCTCTATATCAGTTGCAATCTATCTATTTGCAATACGGGTATAATATTTTACTGTGCTTCTCTAGGTCACCAAAATTCAGTACAGGAAATGCTTTTCAGAGTTGAATTGCAAGTATTATTGCTGTTAGTTGGAGAAAATACAAGCAATTGCAAGCTGACTGACACTGTTATTGTCCCTTTTTGTGACTTCAAAATATATTTCTGATTATGATAGGAATTATCAAGCCAGTATTTATGCTGATCCCAATATGTACATGGTTTGATTATACTGCTGAGTTGACTGCCATGGACTTGAACAAGTTCCCCTCTGTCCCTCTCCAAAAGAGCAGACTAGAATGATTATCATTAAAATATATATATATATACTGCACTCTCTTTCTACAGCCCCACTGGACAGACTGGATACATTACACTAAACTGTATGCATCATTCCTTATCCAACTATGAAACAAATCAGATTCCTCTTCTGCATACATGGCCCATAAATGGACTGGGGTAATTATACTGTTGGCTTAAAATATACATGAGAGATGTTAGAAGATTCTCAGTTGCCCTCTCATTAGTATGATTAACAAGAATATTGATTAACTGCTTCTATTGACCAATTATATAAATAACCTCTGTTTTGTTAACTCCTGTATGAAACTATTATTGCTGAAATCAGTACATTTGTTACATCAGTGACAGACTTGTTTGTGAACTGTGATACTTACAGATAGTTACACATTGCTCTGTTTTCCAGACAGCTGACGGAAGAGTGAGATAAGAAATAACAAGTAGTTAGTCTTAGGTGAAATACTAATCGTGCTGATGTTATGTTTTATTCTGCTTTCCTAATCAAGAAAATAGTATAAAAATGTGAAGCTTGAATAATAAAGTTATTCTTCTGGATCACCACTGCTAGTAGGTTGGACTGAACACAGTTCTGATTATCAGCAGGATCCTTTGGCTAAAGAAACTTTTGTTTGTTTTATTGTATTACATACTTTGTGTTCTGTGTTGCTGCCTCGCTTCCTACCTGGTTTCAGAGCTCATCCCAGCTCCGTGTCCAACCCATTTGGATACAGTGGGTATGAGATTTCAACCTGCTCACAATACAATATAAATAAACAGTAAGGTTTAAAGATGCCAGGCACAGATGCAGGCAAAATGTCAGGAGAAAATACTAATAGGGCATGGCCTCAAAGCCCGGAAAACCCACAACCACCTATGGATTCTGGCCGTGAAAGCCTCTGGCTTTACATCAAACAGTAAGGTATCTTTGCAAATTCTTTTGACATTGCATGGATAATGTCAAAAGCTTTGTAGGAGAGATGATAATAAATTATCATTTTCCTGTGAATATTGGGTCTTCCAAAATTGGGGCATGTTGGCCATAAGGATAAGAGAAATTATGGGCTCTTCCAATCTAGTCTTAGATTCTGAAAGTAGTATCAGAATGTGTCTTTATTGAATTTTATCAAACTCCTTATCAAAGATACTGGATTTTATCCATATTCCTAGGAAATAATTTGCTTTATTCTCTCTGTCTTAACATGCAATTTCCCTATATCTTTCCACTCCCTGGTTTACTTAGGCCATTTCCGCACGCGGCAATGGAATTGCCCTGGTCTGGTACTTACCGGACTTCTTGGCTCGATGCTCGGGTCCAGGCTGCTCCGGAGCAGTGCGTGGCTGCCGCTCCGCACTGCTCCGGGGACAAAAATGGCAGCTTCCGGTTGGTGAAGGCTGTCCACCAACCGCTGAAGCTCACCAGCCTAAAGTCCACCCCCAGCAGATCTGCAGGCTCACACTGCAAATCTGCACCGGAGTGTGGGAATGGAGTTGCACAGAGTGGTGCGTTCCATGCTTTTTAAAAACCTGAAGAAACAGGTTTTTAAAAAGCACGCTGCACAACCACTTCAAGTCATTCCAGAGTGGACTAAGGTGTGGAACTACGTAAAGTAGTCCTACCCAGTCTGCTCCCAGGTGCAGATGTCCTCTCTGGAGGACGCTCTGCACCAGTTTTTTAAGCCCATGAGGAAATGGCCTTACTCAATTAATTGTCATCATTTCTAATGTGTTTACTTATTAAAAATCACCTTTCTAATTAGATATTCTTGTTTATTATATTACAGTTATGACAAGTATCTATCTACTGCTTTGCATATTGTCAAATCTATCAAACAGCCTTGCAAAGAACAAGCAGAGTATTCATACTTTGCAAGGAAAAAGATTTTTTCACCTTTAGATGTCTTTGTTATTTCCCCCTTCTCCCCCATTCCTTCAAAGTTAATTAATGTGATCTGCAGGACTTTTCTCTAGATGTTAGATCAGAGGCATCGTGTCACATTTAACCCCACATAAGTAGCAAGAGTTAAATTAATCTAGATATCTGCAGAAGCTTGTAGGACACTTTGCACAGAATGTCATCCTCCATCAGCTGCCTCTGGTGGCTTCTCACTGATGCATGTTCTCTTTGCGGACTGAGATCTGGAAGTAATCCAAGCCTGAGTGTGATGTGAGCAGCACCTCAGACTGGAATAATCTCCTGTTATCAGCAAAGCTGTCTCTGCTTTACATTCTTGATCCCACATTCAAGCTGGCAAGCATCCAGAAAAGCTCTTCAGATATGATGAGAGCTTATCTCAGATGTTCCTCACCAACCTCTGTCTAGTCTGCTTCCCTCCCTTCCACACAATTTCTCTATCTGCCTTCCATTTTTATACTGACCTAACAAGTCCGAGGCATTTCACTTTGTCTGCAGAAGGTGTCATGAACACACATCTCCTGTTTCCCAACAGTGGTACTGTCTCTGACCCTGTTCTCTTTAGCTCCATGTAAACCTTAAATGACAGCTGTAATGGGCTTTTAGTGCTATTAAGACTCACCAATTTGGTGACAATTGCTTTTATAAGCTTAATGGGCAAGGACAGAGCAATCATTTTGGGGGGAAAAGTGAGTGCACCTAGGATTGCTATATGAGTCCATTAGTACAATATTGTGGCTATCTTTATCCAGGTATCATAATTGTTGTAGACTGATGTCTCTCCACATGATGAAGTTGGGAAAATGTTTAGAAGTCCATCCTCTAATTGTTCCTCTGTTATGGGAAAAGTGCACTTCTTTTAGGAAGGTGGAACAGAGGTTCATGGACCGAAAAGCAATCACATATAGTCACTGGACACACTGTCTCTAAGTAGCTTTACAAGGCTATGGGTTTTGTTTTGTACATTCTGGCCTACATACAGACATGTTAGTAGAATTTGGCAGCCTCATGGGCTGAGGCAGCTTTGAAGCATTTAAGGGTGTCTGAGCCGATTTCTGAGGTCTGGCATAGAAGTGGGGGGCAGATCACTGCCTAGATGAGCATAAGCAGCTTATCCTGGTGACAAAGATAAAGGCTTATTAATAGTTACTAATCTACTGCTAAATGCCTATTGAAGCAACTTGTGAAAACAGACATCCTTACATCCTTTTCTTTAACATGAACCAAAGCCCCAAGAAAAAGTTACTGACTATAATTGGTCTCTGAGACACAACAAATTTCTGCAAAGCCGTTTCTGTTCCTCTGAAAAACATTATCTATCTACCTACGGAGAGATTCTCTGCATGTTTTTTTTCTTCTCTCCTTGTTTATAGAGATAGAAAACAGGCAGGGATGCCTTGCTTGCTGAGCTTTCTCTCTCTCTGTTTTCTCTCTCTCTCCTTTGTTTCATTCTCTCTCTGCCCTCGTTCCCACCTGCCACTTTTCCTATTGTCAGGAGTTTAAACTATGGATCTGAAGTATCTGAACTCAGCCAAACTTTTCTGAAAAATATGTTTACTGGTCAGTTCAGACATGAGATGCAGCCCTATGTTTATTGCATAAATATCTGGTACTGATGACTCTCTGTCATTATGCTTGAGTCAGTTTCACATGGAGACACCATAGATAAGAAATAGGGTTGGAATGGGAATTTTTCAATTTCCTGACTGGGATTAAATTTAGAACTCCCTACCTATTGACTAACTTGTGTGGGAAATAAAATGGCACAATGACAGATCCCACAACTTTGTGGGAACTTTTTGTTCCCAGCACAACTTAAATTGCATAGTTTTGAAAAAATACACAAGAATTTAGAAAGTGCAGTAAAAACCTATGCTTGCAGTATTTTCAGTACACACAAAAAACTGTGTAGCATTCTGAAGCACAGCAACAACAACATTCACACTGTTTTTCACCATGTATTTGGAGAATATGCACACAATACAAAACTAAATTGCACACTATATCCCCATACAGTGTGGTGAAAGGTTTGACCATGGCTGCATCCATTCATGGTTTGAATGTTGTACAACCCAAACGTTATGCAGCAGGGAAAGTAATTCAGGGTGACCAAAGTTTGTTATTTTAAATGTTGTTTGACTTTGTCAGTTTGAACATTGTGTAATTTCCTTTTCATTTTGAAAGCTGAACACTTTTTAGGAAAGGTTGCAGAGTTTTTCAGGAAAAGTTAGGTAGTTTCCAGAAAACGATGTGGTTTTCTGAGTAAGCTGTGTTTCCCATCATTACAGGGGGAAAATTCTGAAGCATCCTGAAACTATGGGATAAAAACCTGTTTTATTGTTCTCAACATCCATCAGGAATCAGAAAAACTGAGATATACCATCCCTAGTGTGAAGCACTGCTGCCACTAAGGTGATTACACGCAGCAACTTTGGTCCCCATGAGAGCTGCAGTTCATGTTCAAAATGTTCTGGCCGTTCAAAAGAAGTTAACATTGCTATTCAAGTTTATCCCGTATTGGCCAATCAGGCTTTTGCAGACAACCACAAAACCTTTCTACATGTGCTTAATCAGGCCTGAATCCTATTGCTTGTCACTACTAAAGTAGACCTGTTGAATCAATTGTTCAATGGTATGTCAACACTTACATAACTTCCATTATTTCTGTGGATGTAGTCCTGTTTGGAATAGAAACAGGATTCAGAGTTAGTCTTACTGAGTTCAAACAGGCTTACATACAGGTAAGTATGGACAGTATTGTATTGTCAAAGTAAGAATGAAAAGAGCATTCAAAAACATTTAGAAATGTTGCAAAATGTGTTTATTGAGTATTGAGTATTTCTTGACAAAAACTGATGAGGAGAATCTGACTGATGAGAATTTTTGAAGTTTTGAGCTTTTACTGCACAGAATTTACATGTTTTTTCCCCCAAAAAACCTCAAAACAAAACATTATTTTCTGCACAGGAAACAATACAAAATTCTGAATTTGAGGACTGTTTCTACACAAAATTTATACTGTTTTCTGTGCAATACTATTTTCTACATATAACTATTGTTTTCTGCAAAAAAATGCTGTTTTCTATGGAAAAATATAGGAATTTCATACAGAATACGTTCCAAAGTGTGAAAAGTCTTCAAAAATTGCACTGTTTTCAACGACATTCTCACAGTGGGAAAAATCTGCTTATATGGCTTGTCAGAAGTGTTAATCTCAATGGTCTCTCGGCTAATCTGCTGACCAGGAACCTTTCCACAAGCAGAATAATTCAGGCTAAATCTCTGTTGCCTTCTCTTTCCATCCTTTGTGGTTTTTACTTCCAGCTGACTTCTAGTGTCTCTCCAGGCTGGAGTCAGTTGACCTGTTCCAGTTCCAACTGACCACAATCAGCTTCCCATTGAAGAGCAATTTGTTCCAGCTAGGAATATGATATATCATTAAGCTCATAATTTCTTAGTACAGGAGAGTGGGAAGTCCTGTTGTATGTAGCAATGTTTCAATTAGGGAAGTAGCAGAGTCACATTGTAAATACCACTCTTAGAACACGCAAAGTATCCCAGTGTTGTAATGGGGACTTCATTTGTGACTTCAGTACTTAGAATCACATTTTTGCCATGGTACTTCCCTGGGCAACCTTAATGAGAGTAAAAAAGGAACTGTACTGAAGCAGAACACAAAACAAATAGCATTTAACACACTTACTGAGCCAACAGAGGGTTAAGTGCACTTAGCACAAAGCTAAACCCATGAAATCAATGGCCTTAAGCACACTTGGCTCTGTGGTGGATTTTGGCCTAAAAATTATAACTTTCAATGGCAGATGTTTCAACAATGGCTTTAGGAGATGATTGCCTTTCATGATAGTTCATATTTGAGTTTTGTGTTGTTTTATAGGCTATTCTTTATGATTGTTGCTTTAGATCAGTCAAATTACTGTAAAATTTGATAGTGCTAATTGCAGATCAGATTAAGCCTAATTTGGGGGCAAAAGCTAGATGGCCTCCTCTCTCTCTCTCTCTCTTAAAAAAATCTGCTTCTCTAAGGATAGAACTATAAAAATAAAAATGAGAAGATGTGCATCTTTTGTCGTTGAAACAAAACAAAATTTGCCTTCTGTCTTTCAGAATGTCTTTTAAAGAAGCAAGAAAAGTCTGGAATATCCGCAGAGGGAAGCATTTGTCTTCGGATTGAATGAAAGATGCTAGCAAGCTGGCTTTGTTATTATATGCATAAGGCAAGATGGGAAGGGCTGTGTGATTATTATTTCTTCCCCAATACTGCAAGCATCATGGAAAATATGTCTCAAAAGGCTTCAAGATGGCTCATTAAGTTCCTGATCCATTTCTGCACATGCTACTGCTACCATGCTGACCTTTTACAGCTCAAACTGCAGATGGGCATTGCCCCATTACTGTCAGTGAAATTCAGCCTGTAGGGATACATAACTGACGGAAGGAATATGCTTCAAGCTGTTTTTGTTTTTCTGACCCAGAAGGGAATGGAAAAAAAGGACCTTTGTCCCATGGATAAAGAGAACATTCATACACACAGAGATGCACAAACACAGAAAGAGAGGTGTTAAACTTCAGTGGGTGTTAGAACATTTTTGCTGGTACTTTGCAAATATGAACTCTGTGAACTCTGGATTCTAGGAGGAATGGGAAGCAAGGAATGCTTTGCACTGTTCTTTGCATACCACAGAAGTAGCCAAGCTCTGAATTGTAAAGACGGATGATGGCAGCAAGGTACCAAAACCTCCTCATGTCTAACAAGGCATATTCTGGCAGGACTCCTCATAGATGGCAGCTTGCTGGAGTCTGGAAGGCATTCTATTGAAACACAGGCATATGCAGCTGAAAGCAAAAGGGGAGAGACAATGGGGTTTTTCTTTTTTCTTCTTCTTCTGTGTTCAGGGGTGGGAGCTAATTAGATACAGAACAGTTTTGTTTGTGTGCCGTACTGCAGCAAAAAAAATAAGGTGTATGGATAGATGAATAGGCTTCCTACCTGTAGCTCAGCAAAGCTCAGACTCAGACAAACCAACAAAAGGCTCCAGCTAAAGTAATAATTAGATGGGAAGCACTTCAATACATTGGCCCAATGTTCACAGCACTATACACACACAAGGCTTGAGATTTTTATTTACCGGAATCAATTTGTTGAGTCACTGCACTATTCCAGTCCAAATAATCACTCTTGTGGCTTTCAATTGATTCATGTGTTTCATTTTTTTTTCTTGCAGACTTTACAACACTCCTGCAATGTAGATCAGTCCTATCACCCCAATTGGCAGGTGGGAGGCAAGTACTGAGTCAATGATTTATCAATGTCTGTCTAAATCAGTAGTTTTCAACATTTTCAGACCAAAGGTAGCTCTTTAGCCCAGGCCAACATGAGAGACATATGCTCTTCCCTCTGTTTCTCTCTTGAAAGACATCAAAACAACCCCAAACCAGAAGGTGCATGTGCGTGCATGGACTCATGCATACACATACATACATAGAACTACTGCTATTGTCATTGTCTTCATTTGGATACAATCTATTTGGTGACCAAGCCTCCTCAGTGAAGAGCGATCGTTTACACTGCTAGAACTTTCAGTATGATTCCCGATATCACCTAAATCTAATTCAGAATGCCTTAGCTAACACTGTGGGTAACAAAATTTCCATGAGTGTATATCTTTTCAAAGTTTAGATTAAGTTCATTTTTTAATACTTGTTGCCTGTTTTCAAGTTGTTTCAACTTATGGCAACCCTAAAGTGGATCTATCAATGGGTTTTCTGGGGCTGAGAGAGTGTGATACACCCAAGGTTACCCAGTGGGTTTCCATGGCTAAGCAGAGAGTCAAATCATGGTCTCCAGGGTCATAGTCCAACACTCAAACCACTACACAACACTGTTTATGAAGCAGAAATTTTATAATGTTGTTAATATATTTTTGCTAGTAAATAGAGTGTGCATGCTACAAACTTCAATATATTGTCACTCCTCCTGCTTGCACAGGACCTAAATACCCCAGAGGTACAAGATCCTGTCTGATCTTGGAAGCTAAGCATGGTCAGCACCATTTAGTATTTGGACAGGAAACCCCACCAACAAATAGCAGGTGCTGTGGGCTATATTTCAGAGGAAAGCATTGGCAAAATTATACTTGAGTATTCCATGCCTAAGAAAACCTTGTGAAATTCATGGAATCACCACAAGTCAAAAGGTGACTTGAAGGCACATACTAGGAATGGGATGGGAATTTATCAGTATCTCAAGTGGGGTCAAAATTGGAGTTCCTGACCCCTTTGAATATTGATGCAGGAAGAGAGAGAAAAAATATAAAGTTCCTACAGCTTTGCCAGAACATTTTCTTTTCTTCTTCCCAGCACAAAGCTGCACTGCAATCATTGAAAAGTGCTCAGTTTTTCCAGATGACATGTAGAGGGTACTTTTTTCTGCAACTTTCTCTCCCTTATTCCCCC
Source organism: Ctenosaura bakeri (assembly GCA_948474755.1). Classification (NCBI taxonomy): domain Eukaryota; kingdom Metazoa; phylum Chordata; class Lepidosauria; order Squamata; family Iguanidae; genus Ctenosaura; species Ctenosaura bakeri. Next base: position 75,286 of record CAOLHI010002040.1, read on the forward strand.
AGATTCAAAAGTTGTACAGAAATCATCAGCTGTGAAAAGATGTTACAGCTGTCAAACTGGGGGGTGGGGATGGAGAAAGATACCAGAAGTAGACATCTCTTTTTTAAGAGGTGGAATCCTATGAAAGATTGCAGGACAAGAGGTGTGGAAGGAAGTTGAGGAGGGCAAGAAATTGTGGGTGTTTGGCAGCTGATGACCTAGTTTCTGTTTTCCCCACAACTGCTCTCCCCCAAAGTCTGAGTCTTCTACAGAAATCCTGACTAGAAGATGTGAAAAGACATTCCAGTCCTCCACCTCTGTTGGTTTGACAGCTACTGCCTGTGTTCCCAATTTCTTTTATTTTACTTTGTTCATTTCTGCTTTGTTTACTGCAGTGGTTCTTAACATGAAATCTGCAGACCTCTGCTGAGTGTGATGCCCTCACAGGGAGTCTGCAAAGGTGCCAAGGCTTTTCAGCCTGTCTCCTCCCCAGAGCAGAGTATCCACCTGACACAGAACCAAGGTGTAGGCAGGCAGGCAGGCAGGATGGTGAGGTGGATAGGCCTCCACATTGCCTGTCACATGGCTCCTCCACTGTGGGGAAGAGGTGGGCTAGCAGGTGAGCAACAGTGGAGCTGACAGCCAGCCAGCCAGCCAACTTGGAAAAGAGTGAGAAGAAGGGAGAAGGAAGGGATGGGAGAAAGGAGGAGGACGGGGGTTTAGTTGACATCAGTGCTGATGAATGCTGGCATATCCTTTGCTTGCTAGTACATGCCATCCCTCTCTCCCCCACTTTGGTTTTCAAATCTTCCCTGGCCTACTCCCCTTCCCTAAACCAGAGCTTCAAAGGAAAGATGAGTCATCAGCAGATCTTTTCTGATCCCTTTCCTGCTGCAAGCTCAGTTGTGGATCTCTCCCCCTGTATGTGGTCTCCACCCCTGTGTCTTTCCTAGGTGGCAATTCAATGCTAATATTCATGTGGATTGGACAATCAGGTGGCTACTTGGTGTTTCTGCTGCTCACAAATGGAGGGTGGATTCTAATGTGACAGAGCAACCTCTGCGTTGTGTGAAAATCATCCAATCCATGTGAACTGTGGCTTTGAATTGCTGCCTGGAAAGAACCCGGCCTAGAGGCCACAGGCAGGGAGGAATCTGTAGTCAAGCTTGCAGTGGAAAGGGGCAAAGAAAGGGCCTGGTGATGACTTGCCCTTCTTTTGCCCAAGTCTGTCTTTCTTCCACTCGTTTCCTCCCCTCATCCAGATTTGCTTCACAAAATGTGTTGGCAATACATCTCTGGCTTGGAGAAAAAGGTAGGCCAGGGAGAATTTGACCATTGCCACTCACCTTTGCAGCAGTCACTATCACTGCTCCCCACCACATTGGGGCCAGACAAAATTTATTATTTTTAATAAAAATATCCATGGTGCTGTGTCCATGCGAGTCCAGGTGAGCCTCCTTTTTTGTTCCTCTTGAGCATGTACAGTTTTTGAGACCTACTCACGGAAATGAGACCTAGTGGGGAAGAAGGAACAGTTTCTTTCCTCACACTTCTAATCTCTGCATGGTAGTGACTTTTGACACAGAGTGGATGAATGAATATGGAGAGAAAATAGAGCTTCTAGAGAAAACTATATGTGGAATTAGAGATACAGGCTCACAGATTTGTATGTTCCAGCCACCTCTGATTCCCCAAGAAAAAATGTTATTAAAAGGCCTAGAAGGGCCTGCACTTTCAGCTCCAACTGCACTCATGTGTATTACATACAAGAACTGGACAGGAAGGTAGCTGTATGGGAAGATATTCCACCTTCTTGTTTAATTGGAAATGATTTAGCCAAACACATTAATCAGGTCTGTGTAACTATTCAACACATGACACAGAAGTATGAAATGGCACCATCAGAGTTATTAAGTGGGGAGGAACTGGATGAAGGAACCCCTACCCAAGAAAGCAGCAGTGACACTAAGAAACTCAGCAGTAAAAAGAAATTAATGCAGATCAGGGATCTTCATGAAGCCCCAATGTCGGAGTTTGTTAAGGAACAAAGACTTGATGAGAGCCTTAAGCCTTTGTTTGAATTGGCAAGGGAGAGTCCTCCGGAAGTGACACCTGAAGTTCCAACTAGATTTATAATAGTAGATAACAAGCAACATAGCCATAGAAAAGGGGAAAGACAAAGATATTTGGTAATGCCCACCAAGTACAGAACAAAGTTACTTGAAATGGTGCATGCTAGTTCTTTTGGAGGCCATTTAGGGATCAAACTCACTAACCAAAGAATAACTGCTAATTTCTACTGGCCAAAGGTGGGGCAGAAAGTAAAGCAGTATTGTCAGACATGTGATACTTGTCAGAAGACAGGCTCAGGTAGAGATAAGACAAAGGCAAAGTTATGTCTTATGCCAGTGATTGAGGAGCCATTCAGTCGAGTGGGCATAGATATTGCGGGACCTTTGCCAAAGGCTACCAGAAGGGGAAATAAATATCTACTGACCTTAGCAGATTATGTAACCCAATATCCTGAGTCAGTTGCATTAAGCAATCTGGGGCCTTCCACAATTGCCAATGCCTTAATCACTATATTCTGTAGACTGGAACCATTTCCGCACTAGGTTGTTATAGCGCTGTGATTCCATTTTCAACATCCTATGGAATCCTGGGGCCCCAGCCGGCCCCTCCTGAAACTGCAAACCCCAGGATTCCATAGGATGTTGAAAGTGGAATCAAAGCGCTATAACAGCCTAGTGCGGAAATGGCCTGGGTTTTCCCAGAGAAATTGTATCGGATTTGGGAATGTCGTTTACCTCTAGGCTGATGCAAAAACTGTGGGAGCTGTGTGGAATCAAGTATTTAGCCTCTACTCCTTATCATCCTGAGACTAATGGATTAGTAGAGTGATTTAATGGAACACTGACATGGATGATTAAAGCATATGTGGCCAATAATCCAAATGACTGGGATGTGAAATTGCAACATCTATTGTATCCTTATTGGGAGGTGCCGCAAGAGAGCCCTGGTTTCAGTCGTTTTGAATTACTGTATGGTTGGAAGATTTGTGGACCATTAGACCTAGCAAGACAAGGCTGGGAGCAAGATTTGAACTCGGAACCAGAGGTTGTAGTTAGATACATTGACGACCTATTAATCACCCTGAGGTCTGCATTGAATCTGGCTGCGGAGAACATCCAAAAGGTGCAGAAGAAAGAGAAAAGCTCATATGACAGACAAGCCACAGAAAGAATATATTATCCAGGCAATGAAGTACTGTTCCTGAGGCCTGTAAAAGGAAACAAATTCCAGTTTACCTGGTTTGGGCCTGTGACCATCACAAAGAGATTTAATGAAGTAAATTATTTAATTGACATGGGGAGAGATCAAGGGACTAAAAGGTTTATACCAATATGTTAAAGCCTTATTACAGGTGGGAGAATTTAATCTGTTGTGCAATTACAGATGGTGGGGAGGAAGAGAATTGGTTGCCATGTTGGGAGAAAGGAGATGTGCCTGAACATAAAATCCAGGAAGCCCATATAGATGAATCTCTTTCTGATAAACAGAAAGAGGAAATTTGTTATTTGTTATCTAGGTATGCAGAAGTGTTTTCAAACATCCCAAGAAGAGTGAGAGGTGTGCGGCACTGTATTAAAACTGGAAATGCTATACCTATTGCCAGTGCACCATACTGAATAACTGGGAAGTTTGCTGAAAGTGTGGAAAAAGAGATTAAAGAAATGCTGGGACAGGGAATCATGGTTCCATCGGAAAGTCCTTGGGCATCACCTGTGGTATTAATTGAAAAGCCAGACCACACTATTCGATTTTGTGTTGATTATAGAAAACTTAATAGTATAACTCAGGGAGATGTTTACACATGCCCAGAATGGATGATCTAGTTAAAAGAATGGGAAGAGCTAATTTCATCACTAGCCTTGATTTGACCAAAAGTTATTGCCAAAAGATCAGGCCAAAAAAGCATTTATTACGCAGGTAGGCTTATTTGAGTTTACAATATTGCCCTTTGGGTTAAAGAATGCTCCTTCAGCTTTTCAAAGACTAGTGGACTAGGTCTTGCAAGGATTTAATGCTTTCACTGTAGCATATATTGATGATATTGATGTGTTTAGCAATGAATGGGAGGAACATCTACATCATCTGCACCAGGTATTGGAACGAATTAAAATTGTGGGGCTTACCATTAAGGCACCAAAATGCCATATAGGGAAGAGAGATGTCAAATACCTCGGTTGCAATTGTGGGCAGTGGTCTGATTAAACCTGAGAGGGATAAGATCAAAGCCATAGATCAATGGCCAATACCCACCACTAAAAGGAAAGTGAGAGGTTTTCTAAGTTTAGTGGGGTATTACAGAAGGTTCATTTTTAATTTCAGTTCTGTAGCAGCACCCTTATCAGAGTTAACTAAAAAGGGTTAACCTGAAAAGGTGAACTGGAATCAACTATGCCATGAAGTTTTTGATAAATTAAAGGAAGTTATTACATCAGCTCCAGTGCTTATTGCTCCTGATTTTGGGAAATTGTTCACAGTGACTACAGATGCCTCTAATGTAGGTCTTGGGGCTGTCTTAAGTCAAAAAGATGAGGATGATCAATTACACCCAGTAATGTTCCTAAGTAAAAAGTTGCTTTTAAGGGAGAGACATCTAGCAACAGTGGAAAAGGAATGCTTAGAGATTGTGTGGGTTCTGAACAAATTAAAACCTTATTTATGGGGAAGGAAATTTGTTCTGAGAACAGATCACTCACTGTTGTATTGGTTAAATCATACAAAGGGAAGCAATGCCAAATTGTTAAGATAGAGCTTGTTGTTACAAGATTTTAATTTTGATATTGTACATATCAGAGGTAAAGAGAATATTGTTACTGACTCATTATCCAGACAAATGGAGGAAGGGTATGAATGTAAAATATATTATGGTAATAGTAGGGATATAATTACACTGTTCATGTTGAATGTTTGAATGCTGTATTGATAGATATAGTGTTGGTAAGTATGTGTTGAAATGTAGGGTGAATTGTTGTGTGCAAATCCTCATTGCTTTTCATGAGACCTGGATAGAGGTCTCAATAATGCAATGAAAGGGTAAAGGGGGGATGTCTGTGACGAACCTGATGGGAGAGGGTCTTGACAACAGAGCCTCCTTGAAAACTGAGAATGTTCAAGCTGATTGGATGGTGAGATGGAACCTTGGATAGCCCAGGGGAGGAGCTGGTGAAAAGAGGAAAAATAACGGATTTTAACTGTCTGGGATGTGTTTGAAGGGAGGGTGATTTCTGGTGTGTTTGGGGGAAGGTTGTAGATTAGAAGAGCTCTGTGGGAGAGAGAGAACTGAGAAATTGGGTGTACCAGAGATAGTGAATGAATTGAAAGAGAGAGAGGGAGGAGTGGTGTGCTGTTTATAAACATTTAGACACAAAACACATTTAAAGCAACAGTGTTACAATAAATGTTTGAAGTTCTGTGTTCCTTACAACAGTGTCACAGAGTCTCATTCTGAATCCTGGAATATACACACTACCAATAATATCATCTTGACCTCAGTGCCAACAGTACCACAGTCTTGGAAAATATAAATGACTGCTGATCTTTACATCTAGGAGAAGGGCAGATATAGGGAAGGCAGTAAAGGGAGGGAGTCCTGAAAGGAAGAAGCCAAGGGGGGACAAGAGTGAGGAAGGGACTGCGTTCTCAGAGTGAAGCAGAAACCAGAGATAAGACCCTTCGGTTTGGAAAAAAGATTTTATTGTAGCTGGCACAATGTCTCAGTGGGATCGTCCCCAAAAGTCTGAGCCCCCGCCTCTCCCTTTTCACAGTGAGTTATACATTTTCCAGTATAGTCATCACATGTTCAAAAAAAGAAATTGATGCGTACAAAGGTTCCCACCGTTCTCTAGCGTAATCTTACAAATGTTGCAAAGTAAAGGAAGCATAAGCGTAGCGTACCACATTTCATCCTCCCTAATATTCTATCTTACAGAGTTCTACTGTATTCCTCTCAAACACAGAGGGACTTCAACTTCAGAGAAAATTAACTGCTTTTCCCTCACACCCAGAGGTCATCTAGCCTGACCCACCACCACATTTCCCCCCTTTTATGCTGAATTCTTTAGCAATTCAAGCATAATTATTTGGTTTGTGTCACCAGAGCATATACAGCAGCTTTACCATCCATTATTTTATTCATTGCAGATTGAAAATACTTTAACAAGCAGAGTACTGACAGGCAGATTTAGGAAGGCCATTATTTATGCCCAAAGCAATTCTACAAGCAGTGCCTTTACCCATGCTTCATTAGGGAACCAGATAATCATGTCCACATGTCTGCAGACTACAAGAATGATTTTCTAATATTGAATACTTCAGAATGCATTTTTCTCTTTTCACATCCAAACTCATTTACATAATAGGAGATAGTCTAAAGCTATTTCATGCTGGGCTACAACCGAGACCAATGAATCTACCCCTTGTTGTAAAGCACTAAGACCTTTTGCTGTTGAATTTGCTAACATTTCTAACTGAGCTGACAGGTGGCGCATCTGCCTTACATTCAGGGCCACCCCTGCCATGGGAAACATTATAGCTCCAAACCTTTCACCTTCAGTCAGGTACGTATTGGCAGGATCATACCCACGGCTTTCATCATAAGCTCTTTTCACTCTGGCCCAGCCAAATTGTCTATCCCGTGCCTCCATTGGCTGGTGGATAGGATGGGAGGTGATGCCTGCAGTGGCTAAACTTCCAATGGTACAGGTGTCATTCCATACTGGGTGAAGTACCTTCCTTGTCCATTCTCCACAAAGCCAATACATCCTAGAGGGCAAACCATAAGTCCACTGTCCATTATGCAGGCTGGTCTCTTCTTGGAGTTTAATTAAAGGGGAATGGCCCCTACGGTTCCCATACAATTCAATAAAGATGCTACTGCAGCTAAAAGGGTAACTGACATTGAGATACCTTCCTGGGCAGGGCTGTGGAGATTCATGAGAACATACCCAGCAATTACTGACATCCAGGGTGCTCAAGATCTGATTGACCAGTTGGTGAAATTGATTCACCTCCCAGCCTCCCTTGCTCAGCATCATCCTCACACATATCTTCCAACCCCACAGATCCACCGTCTGAAGTGGTAAAATATGTTGGCCAGGCTTCCAGCCCCTCCTATGCCTACCACAACCCACAATATTGTCTCCCACATTCAGGACCTGGCCGTATGTAGAGCGGTGCGTCTCCGGTAGCACTGCAGTAGGACCTTGTCCTATCTTCTTTCCTCCCCAGATGGGGATCTGGCCGTGCGCGGGGTGTTCAGCTTCCCGGTATTGTGAACACAATAGGGCCTAGTCTCAGTCTTCTTACTGCTTTCTGGTAATCCTCAGCTTCAGAGGTTGCCCTGTGTTTGGGGCAACAGTCCAGTCAGAGTGAGCCTTTTTATCCTAGTGTAATGCACCCAAGGCTTCAACCCTGCCATCTTCACTACAGTGGGAGTTGTCACTACAACCTGATAGGGTCCCTCCACCTAGGACCAAAAGGCCTTCACCCATATCTCCTGGTTGGAAGAGGGTGTGCCTATGCCTGTAGAAAGGGGAGTCACTATTTTTAACATATACTCCCTTATTTTACTCATAGCTTTTCCTAATGCACTAACCTCTTCCTGTAGAGTTTTGTTTCCTAATTCCTTTGTGTCTCTTCTTAATCCACCCAAAATGGCTTCATACTTTGGCTAAAAAGGGGACAACCCTATGGTGCAGTGAGGTACGCACCTTATCCTATGCCTTATCCTAAAGGGGCTATGGAAGGAACATCCGGCCACTCCAGCCTTGTTTCTTGGCACAATTTGGACTACTGTGTCTTCAGGATCCGACTCATCCTCTCCACTTTTCTTAAGTTCTGAGGTCTGTAGGTACAATGTAATTTCAAGATGATTCCTAAAGTAGTGGTTTAATCTTTGATGATCTTGTGGGCAAATGCAGGTCTGTTGTCTGAGCCTATATGGTGTGGGCTTTTGGGGCTGCTTCTCCTGGCTGTCCCATGGCCTTCTGCTCTGCCGCTCCTTCTTCTCCTTCGCCTTCTTGGTAAAAGAGTCCTTCAGCCGCAGCTGCACTTCCAGATCCAGCCAGCCCGGAGACGTGTTTTATCGCCCCCCCCCAGCTCAAAGAGGTGCTCTATCACCTCTGTGACCTGCTGGGGCTGGGCCAGTTTCTGCAGTTGTGCCAGAGACTCTACCAGCCACCGCTCTATCGGGAACTGGTGGGCCCCTCACAATCTGGACTGCCTTGTACCTAGGACTCTGCCTATCCTTGTGTTCTCCATGTTCTTGCTGCCAACTTCTCCTTCCAGGATGTCACAGCTCCAAAACCCTGCCCGTCTCTGCCTGTGGGAAGGTGGACAAAACCAAAGTGAAGGCACCTTGGTTTGCAGAGCCAATAGAGGCAGGTTTCCCAACCAAATTGGTCTGTAGTGAAGTCACGGCTGAACCAATCCTTTCAGCTGTGCTTCCTGGGTCTTGGCCACCTCCAGGATGCCCTGTTTTGGTTTCCCTCTCCTCCAGTGCCTTCACAGAAGTCAGCTCCCCTTTCAGCTTGCTGACAGTCTTTTGCAGATTTGTCCTGGCCCTGTCTTGATTCAGAGATCTTCCTAGCTGTTCAGACCTGAACACAAAGAGGTGTCAGGCTGGGCAGGGCTTGAGTGCGAGGCTTGGGTGCACCTTTTGCACTTGGCACTGACGGACCGGTGGTTTGGTTTTCCATGCTTTCCACAGAACAGTGACTCAAATATAGTGATAGCTGTTTTATTTAATAAAGGAAGAAAATAAAAATAAAACTGATAGTGTTGTTGCTATCAGTTTAGCAGTCTGACGAACCTTAGAAGAAAGTGCTACAGACATCAATCAATCATATGTGGATAGATTGTAGTCCTCAGATAATATACTCAGGGTTGGATAAATAGATATATAACCTTCCAATAGGTATCCTACAACATCTGGAAAATGTAAGGAGTTATTTTTCTGTTAAATAGGCACAAAGAAGCCTGTGGTTGCTAATTTTTTTTCCCCCTTTAATGCTGGTTCTCAGTTGTTTTCTGCTTTGCGGTGACTTCCACTTCCAGCCTTTGTAATTAAAATATGATTTACAGTAAGAACTTAAAGAACATACTTGCCATCCTTTTACAAAACCAAAGCCCTTTTACTATAGTGCCATATTCTTAGTGGCAGAGAGCAAACGGCAGGACTTTTACCACAGGCATGGTTTAGAATACAAACCTACCCAGCAGGCCAGGAAAGCTGTTGCTGCTTTCCTGTCGAGAGGGAACAGTTACACATTCCTAATGAAGGAAGCAGGAACTGTCAACTTTCTTTTTCTTTTGGCAGCCAGCAACTAGATGCAACTGCTGCAATGTCACTGTTGCTTTTCCTAATTACCACTGGAGTCTCCATGGTGTGTGTTTTATGCCTCTTCCATATTAATGAAGGCTAGAACAGACAAGGCCACAATGGTAACTGCTTTATTACTACTCTACTCTTAGTAGCTGCTATTAGGATTGTGAATGGCTTCTTTTCCAGATACATCATATTAAAAACAGCCACTGAAAAGATATAATGGCAGTAAGCCCTGCCAGGTAGATTGCTGTTTGCATGTGGTGCTCAGCAATCATTTGTTGTGACTCTTTGTACTTTATGGAAGACAGAAGTTTGTGGATGGGAGCTGCAGCCTTGAAAGACAGAGTGAGCCAAGACAGTCAAGACCTTAAACAAGTTTCAGTCCATGATACTTCTGTTCAGCAGATCTCAAAAATCTAAACACTTTTGAATTAATGCACCAATAAATGTCTCCTAATGTCACTTTATGTAATTAAGCGATCACAAGAGGGTGTATATTTTTTGCCAAACATCAGACTACTTGTTGACCTCAGCAACTTCTACTCCATTAGGCAACAAACAGTCTCAAAGGTGGTTTGAATAAAATATTGGGTTCTGTTACCAGTGACTAAATGGGTTGAACATGATGCTGTTTCCAAGGGAAAATAAATTCCTGTTTGTTGTTAATCAGTTCAATCAGGAGATTTCTTTCAGTGGAGGAGCCAAGAACATGCTCAGTTCCCCAACCAGTAGGAACCCAGCCTGGGAAAGCAATCTTTTCCTGACATCAGATTATAAGTACCTGTGTTTGCTAAATTTCTTAATACTCATACTGTATTGACAGTTGCCATTTCCACACTAGCCTATTATAGCGGTATGATTCCACTTTCAACATCCTGTGGAATCCTGGGGTTTGCAGTTTAGGGAGGGGCTGGCTGGACCCTCCCGAAACTGCAAACCTCAGGATTCCATAGGATGTTGAAAGTGGAATCATAGCACTATAACAGGCTACTGCAGAAATGGCCTTAACCTTGTTAAATAACTTAGATTCCATGTTGTGTGTTTATGTTGCTTATTAGGCTTTCTTTGTAACACCACTTTTCTGTTTGTGTGGTTTCTAGAACTTTTTTTTTTTTCATTAGTTGATTCATTTTAGGCAGAGGTTCTTGTTTTGTTTTGTTTTTTTGACTGAGCAGCTCTTCAAAATCCTTTGTACCTGTAGCCCATAAAAATAAAATTTCCAGGCTCTGGTTTTATGTTAAAGCAATGCACACATAACAGTGCAGAAAACAATCGCTATAACCTGGCTTTAAATCTAGCTGTCAAGTATTAAAGAGCACAAGATTGCAATTTTACGCACACTTATTTAGGGAAAAGTTCCACTGAACTTTATAAAATGTATTTCAAAGAAAGTATGACCTATCAGTCTACACTGTTCTAGCAATTTATCATATAAACAAGAATCAGTTCAGAAGTTCCAGTGATGTGCTGGGAGAAAAAGCATGAATTGAGGTTTTTTCCCTATATGTTTCTTGGGAATACCCATATTCACTGAGAAGGAGGCCTAGAAGAATGACTAGGAGGGGTGGGAGAGCACCAATTGTTCATGCTTTAGCCATTAGTACTTCTTCAGTAGGACATGCAATAGGTATATACCATTGGAGCTCCATTGCAAATTCAGTGTAACATGTGCTCTATCCTCAATTGGTCCTTACAGATGGGAGTGTTTGTTTTAAAGTTCAATTATAAACGTAAGGTCAAGCATGACACATTTTGTCCAGATTCATTACTAGCCATGATCACCTGGTTGTTAGCCAGGTTACACAGTCTTCTTACATACTTAGGTCCTTACTAGTATCTGTTTGTTCTTTATTTCTCCTTATAGCTTCTTAACCAGTACCAGTACCATCACTTCCTTTCCCTCCCATTGGTAGAGTGCATGGAGGTAACAGAAGATCATGTTGAACTCACTTATACACCCAGTTGTCTAAGGCCCTTTTTGCATGGCATTTTCCATGTGAAAGAGGGCCTGGAGTGTTGCACAATTGTGAGGAGCGATTCGCACGACACACTCACAATTGTGAAACACTCCAGGGGCTGGCAGGCTCCAATTGCGCACCTTTTCATTTTTGGCTAGAAGCCGAAAATGGTACATGATCATGCATTGCTTTCGGGCCCCGCGTGCACTTACCTGGTGTGCAGACCCTCCAGAGCCACACCGGTCACGCTTCCTGCCCCAGCACAGCCTGGGAAACTCCCAGGCTGCACTGCAGAAGGAAGAGGTGGGGCTTGCGCACAAGCAGGCAGCTCATGTGGAGCTGAAGGACACCGGATGCAAGAGCCTCTTGCAGGAGGCTGCTCGCACTATCCCCACACTCCAGCGCTGGAAGATGGTAAGGTGTGGAAAGGGCCTTAGTTTCTTGAACAGCTGTGCCACCTTTTTGGACCTGTTCAGGATTGAGATATGCCACGATTAAGGTGAAACTCAGTAATCTTATGGTAAGTGTTCAAGCTTCTACTCTTGAGCATATTCTTCTTCACTGCTGAAATACCTGTATGATCATATCAAGTCAAAGTGTTTATATGAGAGAGAGAGAGAGAGAGAGAACCTATAGAGGTTGGAACTTCTGGAATCACTGAACTTCTGATCTTTTGGAGAACAGGAGACGTTCCAGCAGACTGCAGGAGGGCAAATGTCATCCTCATCTTCAAGAACGGGGAAAAAGAGGACCCTAATAATTATTGCCTGGTAAGCCTGACATAAATTCCAGGAAAGATCCCAGAGCAGATCATTAAACAGTCAGTTTGTAATTACTCAGAAAGCAATGCCATAATCACTAAAAGCCAATATTTCTGAGAAATACGTCATGCCAGACTAATCTTATAACTTTTTATGATAGGGTTACAAGCTTGATAGATGAGGGAAGTGCTGTAGGTGTAGCATATCTTGACCTCAGTAAGTCCTTTGACAAAGTTCCCCATGACATTCTTGCAAAGAAGCTAGTAAAATGCAGGCCGGACAGGGCTATTGTTAGGTGGATTTGCAATTGGTTGACCGACCGCACCCAAAGGGTGATCACCAATGGCTGCTTTTCATCCTGGAGAAAAGTGACTAGTGGGGTGCCACAGGGTTCTATCCTGGGCTCAGTGCTATTCAACATCTTCATCAATGATTTGGATGAAGAAGTGGAGGGCATGCTGATCAAATCTGCAGATGATACCAAACTGGGAGAGGTTGCTAACACACCAGAGGATAGGATCAAATTTCAAAATGACCTTGATAGATTGGAGAGCTAGGTCAAAGCCAACAAAATGAATTTCAACAGTGAGAAATGTAGGGTCCTGCACTTGGGCAGAAAAAATGAAAGTCACAAGTATAGGATGGAGGACGTGTGGCTGGATAGCAGTACATGTGAAAAGGATCTAGGAGTCTTGGTAGATCACAAGTTGGACATGAGTCAGCAGTGTGATGCGGCAGCCAAGAAAGTCAACACGATTCTTGGTTGCATCAATAGGAGTATGGTGTCCAGGTCGAGGGAGGTAATGGAAGCACTCTATTCTGCATTGGTTAGGGCTCATTTAGAATACTGTGTCCAGTTCTGGGCACCTCAATTCAAGAAGGATGTCGACAAAATGGAACGTATCCAGAGGAGGTGACCAAAATGGTGAGGGGTCTGGAAGCCATGCCGTATGAAGAACGCCTTAGAGAGCTGTATATGCTTAGTCTGCAGAAGAGAAGGTTAAGAGGAGACATGATAGCCATGTTTAAATATTTCAAGGGATGTCATGTTAAGGAGGCAGCAGTCTTGTTCTCTACCACTCCAGAGACTAGGACAAGGAGCAATGGATTCAACCTGCAGGAAAGGAGATTCCACTAGAACCTCAGGAAGAACTTCCTGATGGTCAGAGCTGTCTGGCAGTGGAATATGCTGCCTTGGAGTGTGGTGGAGTCTCCTTCTTTGGAGGTTTTTAAGCAGAGGCTGGATGGCCATCTGTTGGGAATGCTTTGATGTGTGTTCCTGCATAGCAGGGGGATGGACTCGATGGCCCCTGGAGTCTCTTCCAACTCTATGATTCTATGGGACCAGGGATGTGTTTTGTCCCTTTATACCTGAGTAATTTTCAACTTCTTGTGCCATGTTCTTGGAAAACTTACCCTCAGAATTGGGTATGTTGTTTTTCACAATGCCCATTCAATTAATCTTACACATATTAAATGAAATTAGTTTTGCACCACAGACAGGCCATTATCAGCATTTGTCTTAACTCCAGTCATATAAACAAATAATGGTACAATAATGTTGTTTAAGTTATTATTGTGTACTGTTTTAGGAAGAGCTGGATTCAAAGAAGAAGGCAAGACCCTGCTTACAAGTGTCCAGACACATATTTGACCTGGAATGCCATGCTGATCCACTCAGGCAATCATGCTTGTATGTGTGTATGACTGTCTGAATTGTGAAATAGTCTGCACATTAAGACAGCTGTTATTGAGCACTACTTGCCTAGTCTGGTTGAGAAGGCAGTGCCTATCCCATTCCCATCTATCATTGCTTTCCTCATGTGGAAACATGAAGGTACTCCATATAAGTAAGGGTAGCAGAAAATCAGAGTAGCTGTGCGAGTGGAGATTCTTTGTGTGAAAAATGATTTCTCTTTTGACTTTACAGTTCTCACATGAGGAAAGAGAAGATAGAGATGGAAGAGCTAGAGGCTTTCATTTTCATGCATTGATTCAAACCAGGTCAGTCAGAAGTTGGGCTTATCTGTTTATTCTTTCACAGAACTCAGAATAATGTTTTCAAACCTTTTTCCTAATCAGAACATATGTGCAAAAAACAAACAGATACATTTTGCATGAGAAAATCACTCCCAAATTGCTGCACTTATTTCCTAGTATGCCTGCTCAGAGTTTCAATTACAAAATGCCAGGAATATATTAATATATTAGATGTCATTAGAGAATGGATCAACCTAGCTCAAGATGGTCTACTCTGACTGACAGTGGGCCTTGAACAGATATTTCAAAGGTTACCAATGGGACTAAAATCCCGAGAATCTCCCAGCCACTGGTCAGACTAGTTAGAGGATTCTGCAGGCAGTAGTTCAAAAAAGTACCTTCTGCAAAGCTGTGCTCATGGAGCTTCAGATGGAGTTCAGATGGCTGAACTGCTCCGGGGATAGAAACCAGGACACTGGAGGTCTCATGCTGAATGTTGGTGGAGCCACAGCATAGACATGCAAACCTTCTCCACACACCCCAGTACAACTGTACCTCAGCAGTTGTGGAGGACAATTTCTCCTGCTTACTGCTAAGAGAGAATGGAATTTTCTCAGCATTGGCAAAGGGCAAATAAACTTCTTTTTGTCTTCCAGAATTGGTAAATGGGAAATGAATGGGGTCTGGAAAAGCTGGTAGGCAGGGTGGGAAACCAATGGACCATATCAAGTTTGCAAATCCAAGGTTCCCTACATATGCATATTATGTGCCATGGTCTTCTCTTAAATGATGTGCACATCACTTGATTTCTAACTGATGTGTCTGCAGCCACACTTACCTGGCTGAAAGGCCCACTGAACCCAGTGAAGCTTACTCCTTAGCAGACATGTTACACGGTGTCATTGTAAACATAACCTGGAAATCTTCTTGAATTATGCCTCCATAACTGTGCTTTCAGTCATAAAGTTGATGAATCATGTTCCAACATCATATAACAATGTTCAGATTTCACCCTTAATCTTACCTACCTTGTGTATTGTCAGCCAAATGGCTCAGGCTCTTTAAGTCAGTACGAAAGTGTTACCTTTGCAGTTTTGTTTCTAAAGAACTGATGCTTGCCATTAGTGACAGAGCAGCACAGTTTGTAACCTCCATCCTTTGGTCATAGTACTGTAAGAGTATAAATAACGCTGTGTAATGGACCCATAACTCCATGGTAAACGTTGCATTTGGAAAGCCTTATGTCTAATCGCTAGGTAACCAACTACAGGATAACAGTTAGTGGGGAAGATTTTTTCGGAACCACTGGCATAGAGGGAAGATGGTCCAATGATTTAAGAGTGTAAGGAAGTTTCATTATTCTATATGGAGAAACACAGTGTACTTCTCATCATCTGATATCCCAGCATCTGGTCTTCTGCATTGAAAACTGCTGCCTATGAGTTGGAGCTCCACATAGTATGTTAGACATTGCTACTTCATGATGGAAAAAAGCAACTCAATTAATGCTGAGCGAAAAGTCAATTGGTGAGCTTGGACTGAAATGAGGTATTCTGTGGAACACTGCCTTTTTCTATGGTAGCAGTGATAGCCGTGTTCTCATGTGTGGCATGACAAAAGGAAGTGTTATCATAAAGCCAAGTCAGAAGAAGACAGGCTGGCAAACAGGCTGGCAAAACTGACATTTTCTTTTCCCCCTCAGTTCCTCATTAAATGGAATTCTTAAGTTGAGCAATGTATCATACTAGAAAGAGGGGGAGCTAACCTTCCTGCAGGAAATATGTTTTTTGGGCTTTTTTAAAAAGGTTTTGTAACATTCAAACATTGTACACCCTCACTTGTACTCCTTGTTGGCATAGTCCATGTATAGCACATGAGCTCTGACGATTCTAGGTTCCATCAGAGTGATGAATGAATAAGTTCCAGCAACAGTTGTCTGATCTGCGATGGCTCATCCGTGCACTAAATTATTGATTACTCTGTCTTTTGTTCAATAAGTGATTGTGTGAGCCAGTTATACATGTGCACCCTTGCCATACCACATCTTTTCTGCTTTACAATTGTCAAGGCAACATGAAAGATAGCTAGGTAGCATGCCAGTCTCTGTATAACTAGCTACTGACAGGTACATTAAAAAAACCCAAGGTTTCCTCAGCTGAGCATTACAGCTGTGAGTCCTGAGTGTTGCATTACACTGGTAAATAAATAATTACAACTAAATACAGATAATGCGTTAAACAGCTAGAGCTAGTAAATCATCACTGGCAGAATGCCTTAAGCGAAATTCCTTTTTTACATGGATAAAGGCCCTTCTTAGGGCACTTAATAGGGATGTTACGTGTTTGTGTGCTTATGTCTTCAGACAGGTAACAGTAAGCTGTACAGCTGGTTAGTTAGTGCAGAAACCACTTAGAAAACACACATGCCTCCAGCATTTAACATCACTTATACAACCTGGTTTAGTTTCTGTGAAATAATTACTTTGCTAGCAGAAAACTACATACTCAGCACTCAACTGTTTTTCTGACATACACAATGGGATACCTAGTATATTTGACACAAGGAGTGGGGGGAGGCACGTGGGGGTTCCTCTGCCTCCCAAACCAAAATAATGTTGGCTGTCTTTCAGGAGAGAAGCAGCATGATGTCTTAGGTCAGCATTCTAGAAGGTCAAGCATCTCTGTTGGAAGTGAATGGAGTGAGGACAAGCATGGCTTCCCACCTTTTCACACACTGGAGCCAGCTCTCAGGACTGAAGCCATTTTAGGTAGGACCAGGCCAGGGGCAGCAGAGGGTTGGAAGGAAGCTGTTCTTGTCCCTGGAATGTCATCAGTAAACAACCAAAAGCAGTGTGTTCAGGCACAAAGGGTACTAAAGGGGATAAAACTATGTGCATGACTTTCTGGCAGAGACATTTCCATGTCAAAGCCACAGAAGCTTGAAGTTTCCTGTAAAAAAACAGATATTAAGGGACAGCAGGTGTTATCTTTGAGAACACACCACCTTTTAAATTTATAAAACTATTGAGTGGACCTTCAAGTAGCAAAAGGATAACCATTTCGTTAATTTAATATTATATTTTCTGCTTATGATTCAAAATTCTTCAAGGCATACAGAGGAGTGCCACATGGACAGGGGCATGTGCAGACCTCAGGGTGTCACTAAGAGTAGATTGTGATCCCACTGACAATAAATTACACTTTGAAAAACCCATGAGACAACAAGTCAATCTCCCAGAAAACCATGTTGCTATGAAGTAACTGTTGTGGAGCAAAGAAGCTTCAAAAGAAGATGAAAGCAGTATACTGATGAGTTACTATCCATTTGGAAGTTCCAGTCTATTTGTAGAGGTTTGAATCAGACTATTTCTCATTGTGCTACTGGTGTAAATTACTGTGACTTATCTATTTTCATGATGTTTGATTATCAATAACCCTTTGTGAATGGTGAGCATTAATCACATAATTGATATTCAGGAATTTTTGCATTCAATTTCCCTGTTCACCTCCTGTTTATGATCCCATTCCCACTGTGTGTAATATACATATAACATGTGAACTTTTGGATGACACTTTGAATATCTGATGGCATGATTGATAGCCCTTAAAAGGTTACACTATAATAAAATCTGCTAGGGTTTTGATAGTCTTTCTTGGTTTTAGTGCCTCTTTGTGTTCCAGTTGTTTGCATGGACATGCTAGCATTAGGAGTCCAAGGATAAGACCAGAGGTGTGACAAATGTCTCAGAAAGGAAAATGCCTTTCTGTTACAGCTGGGAATATTACCAGAAGGCATATAACAGGGAATAAGGTAGCTTCCACTCTTACATGCCACACTGTCTACACTGGAGACCCATGTGGGTATGGAAGCAGCTGGATTGTGAACCTAATGTGATGGGATCTAAGAGCTACCCTTACACTAGCTGTTTTAAGATTGCAATAGGAATTATTTTTAGACATACTTTTTCCCCCCAAAAAAGTGGTCACCGCAGGATTTCTGTTCTTTCACTACCACTCCACACTAATATGTTGTTGTTGGTTTGTTTGGGTTTTTTTGGTAGAACTATAAGAGGGTAAAATAACAGCTTTATGGAGTTTGAAATCTGCCATCCAGAATGAAGCTTGCTTTTCATATAAAGAAATTTAAATGATCATTTAGATTTAATAAAAATGAAAGTTCAGGGTTTAACACAGTAACAAGATACCTTTATCCCAAGTGAATGTATTGGCACTATGTTGCACAGCTCACCTAAAACATAGACATGGGGAAGAAAATGAACTAATGGATTATATGAATGTTTTATGAACATTTATATCTATATCTATAATTTTGATACTCAGTTGTGCTTATACAAATGCCATTCAAAGAAAACATTAATGTTATGCCGTAGTTCTGTAAGAATCAAATGCAGAACAGCACATTGGAAAGTGTGTGCCAAGTACAGGAGAAGAGAGGAGAATGAGAGAGAGAGAGAGAGAATGAATGAATAATGGAGACCGAGACCGACAGGAGGGACAGAGGGAGGCCTGTGAGCTCAGACTGAAACTTTAGTCAATGTAACAGCTCTTTCCAGAAAACCAGACAAAAGATTGTTTGTATCACATGGGCACCAAAGCATTTTCATGCTCCATGAACCAAAGACTAGTACTGAACTTTGAAATATTAGGGTAATTTGAGAATTCAACCATGACCATACTATCTAAACAGACTATTCTGTGTCTTTGTGAATGACTGAGCACGTTCAGTAAAGAACAAGGAGGTTCCAGGTGTTGGTTCAAGTGAAATTTTTGTTATTAAACATGGGTTGCGACAGAGGCTTCTACAAGGACTTGCACATAACCATGACTGATGGATGTATTCGTCGGCCGTTCTGTTAGTTCTATCAACTCACTCAAGACACATTTTGAACAGATTATGTACTGCGGTACTTGGTAGACCATACATTAAACAAGAGACTTTGCTCTGAGGCCCTGCTTCCCACACTCCACGGGGAAAAAGGAAAAGAAAAGAAAAGGAAAAGGAGAGAACAAAACTCATAGAGTTCAACAGCTACTGAGGCACCATTTGCCATTTACATTATAAGCCCAAATATTTCTTTTTTGCAACACAACTATATATTAATTTAATAAAATACACAATATAGCTCTTATACACTCAACAATTTGGCTCAAATGCACTGAATCTGCAATAAATCAATAAAAATATGTCATTTGATGTAAACACATTGAATCTTCTTACATTAGCACATTTAAATGATTTATGTGGATTTGTGTGGATGTCTGAAATGTTTTCACTCACTTGAGCTATTTTAGTGTCCACAAATGACTTACAAAAGGTGTTAATAATGTTAATTTATCTCTTCTATTATTACCCATCAAAGGGCAATTATTATTTGTGATCTCATACTATGCCTCAGGTTTAAAACATACTGCTAGCCTAGAGTTCTGCTGGACACTAAAGCCCCTTCCCCCTCTTCTTACCATGTGAGTTAGTTTATGTGTGTGCAGGACAAACATGGACTCTACCATTTTACATTTAACTTTAATATGACATGAGCTGAATTACTAATGACCAGAATATTTTTGTTGAACAATGCTATGGAATGGATTCTTGGGTTTCTTTCTCTCTTTTTGTTTGTTTTTCTTTTCTTTTGTGTGTGTATGTGTATGTGTGTGGCAGGTAACTTTATACAGAAATGGTTATCACAAATGACTGTTAATGCTTGGTGTAGCTTGGTTGACTACAGGAATTTTTGTATGTTTACTTGGTTTCTGATTTTGGGATTTTCAGTAGAAGCATGTAATGACTGCTGGAAACCTATCACAGAACTATTCCACCCTGCTTTTTATGGGGTCTACAGGTAAACAGTGAAGTCAACATCAACTATCAGTCTTAAAATAACAGGTTCCATTTGTCTTTTTTCTACAACTTTCTATTAGATTGTCAAAGTGGCACCAATTTTTCCTTCCTTCCTTCCTTCCTTCCTTCCTTCCTTCCTTCCTTCCTTCCTTCTCTTCCCCCCCCCCTCCTTCCTTCCTTCTCTTAACATATATCACACTGTTCTAATGAAAGTTTGGTAAAAACGAAACCAGTGTTATCTGAAAAAGAAAGAGCAGTGAAAAGAACATACTTGTGGGCACTTCAGATGTTCACTAAAAGCCTTAAAGCAGCATTGGTCTTCGTTCATCCCTGTATAAATTTTTAGAACCAGGGGAGATTTTTTTTTAAATTCAGCAGAAGAAGCAAATAAATGCCAGGCTGTCTTTTGTTTTTTTGTTTCATTTTCTCACAGCCACAGGGTCATTTCCCCGACAGTCCTGTAAAAGCTTGTCAATCTCCCGCACTACTTCCTCTGCATCCACTGACTCTCTCCCTAGTTCCCTGTTTGAACGGTCTATCTGCTCCAATACAGAGTCCATCTCAGAGGAGTCTCGGCTCACTCGGGAATGCACCTCAGCAAAGACCCTAGCCATCTGATCAGATGCAATGAATGCAGCGTCTCTGGACTGTTTACTAGGTGATAGATACTGACTGTCAGTAGTTGTCATGTACTGGCTGCTGGGTTCAGCCAAGGCTCCTGGTTTGACTTCACAACTATCCAGTGGTCCTTTTGTTGAGGCGCAAGGCTCAATACAGGTCTTGGTTGGGCTGCTTGATGCTGAGGGAACCTCTTGGAGGAGAGGACTCAGGGCACGTTTGGCTTTGAGATAAGGTTTCACATTGGCAATGAGAATAGTGTGCTCTCTCTTGTCTTTCCCAAATGTACAAAAAGTCTTTTTCCCTGTGGGATTCACAGTTTCGTAAGTCTCAGTCTCAACATTAGCTTCCACTGTGGGGACAAAGAGATTTGTTCGGTAATCTGCATTTTCAGCCTGGTTGGCAGTGGGGAACTGGGGCATCCAACATCTATCAGAATGACCAAGCACTCGGCATTCATCTGTGCAATTAATGCACTCTTCTTGTTCTGCAAAACAAACAAGAAACAACAACGCTTTTAAGTAATTAATCATCTCCTTTCATCAGATTACAGCCTGCTTGCTTGGCACTGGGCTTCTTCATTATGAACAGAAATCACAGTTAAACATTTCAGGAGCATTGCATAAACCAGTAGGTGAGATAATCGATTTGTTTAGAGCTATTCCCAAGATATACCCATAGTTGTATAGCCCAGAGGAAACAGAAGGGGGATCATTAGAGACTTCTTCTCTGTAGAATTGGGTTTCATCTGTAGACTAATCTGGTGTAGAAATCTGTTAGTCTTTGTTGTGCTAAAATTGTTTGAGAAAGGTAGCCAAGAAAATCAAAAGGCATTGTAGGAATTATTATTTTCCCCCAACAGATCCAATAACTGAATAAAGGCTGACTCTATACAAATACGAACTGTTCATAAAAATTAAGGAAGCTGAGTTCCATCTTCAGGCTTCTGCTAGTTTGTAATTGTTACGTTGCATGGCAGTTCATGTAATGAAAAGAGTTTCCCAGATAGCTTTCTTTCCCAGCTAAGAATACAGGAATGGAATTTTCTGCTATTGTGCATTAAGTACAAGCTTGTCAAGAGAGGCATTATTGCTGTTTTATTTGACATGAGTATAGGTTGTGTAATTGGTTTTTCTCCTTTTTGTTTTGTTTGGTAAAAAAAAATGAGAAACTGATTTGTGCAATTCATACTATTAGAAAGAATGTCATGCACTTACATTTTCTTAGAATGGATAATACTTCCAGTCAGGCAGCTTGTTTCTTCTTTCTCAAAGTGATGATAAAAAATTGTTAATTAAGCAGGTTTCCTTCTTGATCTTCACTGGATCATAATAAGAAGGAACAAAATGCTTGTGGTTATAAGGAGCTGTGTGTATGAGTGGTTGTGGCAGGGGAAGTGTTTGCAGTGTTTGTGTGTGTACATACATGTCTCTGTATGATCTGTGCACAGAGGCACAAGAGACATGCTAGGGAGATCTCTGTGGATGACAACTGGGCCATCTAGTGGCAGGAGTATTAGGTAGGGTTTATTTCCCATGGTATATCCCGCCTTCCTCTTAGTACAGGATGCAAGGTGGCATGCACCATTTTAAAAGCACAATACTATTTAGAAACTCTCAAAAAGCACAAGTTACAAGCAAGTTAAAACAGCATTAAAAACAAGTTGAAATAACATTAGAAGACAATTAAAATACAGTAATAAAGACATTAAGAGGGTTATCTGCCACAACACATTAACAACCCAAAGCTTCCTTATAAATAAGATCTTCATCTGCTGGCAGAAAGACAGCAGGCAGGGGACCAACCAGGTCTCCCAGGGAAGAGAGTTCCATCACTTGGAAGCAACCACCAAAAAGGCTCTCTCTCATGTCTTCCCCAGGCTTGCCTGGGATGGTGATAGGACGATAGGACCAAGAGAAAGGTTTCCACTGTAGATTTTAGAGCATAGACTGGCTCACAGACGGCTCCCCCCTCCCAAATAGCCCCACTCAAAGTGCAGCTCTTTTTCATCCCAAGAATGATGTGAGTGATCTGAGTGTTAGAGAAGTACAGAAAACAGTTTAGTGTATTAGTGCTGTGTTTTCACTGCCACTGATAAGAAGAGGTATTTGTGACATTTCTTGGTGAAGGTGTCAAAAAATAATTGGGCTGGCATTGTGTCCCACATACATTATGGGGGGAGGACCTTTAACATTCTGTCTTGCACAGAGAAGTGCCTTGTGACATTGAGATGCCTTGATGGGTATGGGCAACTTGTGGCAGGTGGGCACAAGTGGCCCTCCAGTTTTTGTTTTCTATGACTACCACCATCATTCATCACTATTTGGCTAGGGCTGATGGGAGCTGCAGTCCAACATTTTCAGATTCTCAAGTTGCCCACCCATGATAAATAGTGTGAAAACTAATGACATTCAAAAAAATCTGTCCAGTATTAATGATCTATTCCTGTAAAAATATTTCTGGCTTTAAGAATGAAATGGAATGTTGGATCAATTTTGAATGCATTGTAGTCACTAACGCAAGAGATTTCACATATATCTCCACTGTTTCTAGTACTTGACATCCAAAGGGTTACTTCATTCCTCTTTTTAACTTTTTATTATTGTTATTATTTAAAAAAGCCTTTTAAAAAAATAAGCAAAATGAAAAGTTAAATCCAAAGGCCAGAAGATACAACATGCATATTGTAACCAAGACTAATCACTGCAATTTATTAAAACCAATCTTAGAAGTATTGACAACCATACAAAATCAAAGCTGGACATGTTAAATTCTTCAACATAGTCCACAGTTGTTAGAATGTTTCTACAACTTCTCAAACAATTTTGAAAACATTTTAGTTTTGAAATATTAAGGGAAGCAGTCAACCACATAAATGGATTCACAAACAGAAAGGGGAGAGTCAGATGTTTGTTTTGCTTTGCTTTAGAATAGCTCAGATTTAGGAAACTTATTTATTTTTATTTTCTCCTCCAAAAATAGCACGCTAGCTCTTCATAAAGAAGTAATGTGGCACATCCAGGATAAACATGTTAATAAGAGGATGAGGTTATCTACCTTTAATAGTTGTGCAGAAGATGGAATTTCACCAAATGAAGCTTACATGGCATTCTCCCTGAAATGCTGAAATTTTCTCTTCCTCACGAATATTACAGTGTATGTGGCTGCACTGAAGCATATGACACCACAAAATCTCACAGAAGGGAAGTGGTTTCATGCCTGAGAGTGAAAATCCAAAGGGCATACCACCAAACATACATTCTTAAAGCACACTGGTAAATCTGTTGGGAGTTTCTCCTATACAGCTCCCCTGAAAGGATGAAGAATTCCTCACTTTTGTGCTGTATCTTTTAAAAGAGAAAAATCGTAATACAGCCCATAGTATATCCTAGATTTATGGAATATTCCTGAATTCTTGATAATTTTACTGAGGTCCCCTTCTTTTTACTTACAGTTATTGTTGTTAAATCTGTTTTCCTACATCTAAAGGGTTTCTAGGGCAAACAAATAAACAATATAGAAATTGATAAAACAACACATTAAAAATATGGGGGGGGGAATAGGCACAGCCATATCATTTCAGACACCCCGGGCTGTCTGATCATGGTATGCGAAGCATTCAAATTTGGACTAAAACATTCACATATACTTATGCAAACTATTTGCACAGGGAAGGACTTTTTGGAACAGCCACAGCATCAGTGGTAGAGCTTGGAGTGTGGGGAGGAGTGGGTGGGACAGGGGGCTATGGTGCAAGGTGTGTGGCCACTGTGGGGGGGCATGGCTGCAGTGTGTGTGGGTTCGGCTGTGATGCATGGGGGTGAAGCCAGGGCACACAAGAGTGTGGCTACGGGCTGGGACACCCCCAAAACATTGTCGCCTAGGGTGAACCACCCTCCCCCCGTCCCTACATGACTGCACAGCATGAAGTATATCAGGCCTCAATGCCCCTCTGTGCAGTGCCTCGTCCTGGGTAAGAACAGACTTTCACCCACTCCCTTTCTGCCCTTCCTAATGGTTTCCAAAATGTCCTGAGGTAACTATCTCATCTTGCTTCATTGTAGGTCTGTGGCTGGAAATGATCCTCTATCATTCCTCCCTAGTCCTCTAGTCATTTCTGAATGTGTACAGCGTTCTCAAGGTTGGTATTTATGCTTGTGGTATTGACTAGGCTTCCATTTTAGCTACCTGGGATTCCTAGCACCAGCTGAATTAAATATGAAGCAAAAAGGAGGGGGGAGAGTGAGAGGTTTTATGAGGAAATATGTACACATTGACCTTGAAGGGAAAACCCACCAGCACTCCAAGCCTTTGTACCACTGTGCTGGAAGGTAAAAAGAAAAGAAAAAAAAATCAGTAGCTTTCTTTCCCCCCCCCGCCTCCCTCTTTTATGTCACATCACAGAAAGTAGATTTGAAGTATTGATTATCATATATTATAAGCTGCTCACCTCACCATTAGCCTGCAATTTTGACTTGCTGCAGCTAGCAGCTGGGAGAAGAAAATCGAAAAGGTACTTTTGTACCAACAGCAAAGTGGGGGAAAAACTATAAACACAGAGTAAACTACCACCACCCAGGTCTAAATTAGTATTTATGAGAACATGGAATCAATTTAAAAGGTAAGAATAAAAATACAAAATGGGCCCACACCTTACATTGTGCTGCAAAATGCACTGGGAGGCTGACAGGCACGACTGGCCTTTATCACAACTTGGACCTACCTGCCTTCAGCTGAAAAGAAACCCTTAACAGTCCAAGTGTGTACAATAAACAGCAGCAGCCTCCAGGCTTTTGTCTGTCTCTGGAGGCTCTGGAGTAAACAATCAGAAGCGTTTTGTGCACGTTAGGGAGATCAAATCCGAAAATAGATCAGAGAAATTAGCAGACACAGGAGGAAAGAAAAGAAGTTACTTAGAAATAACCATGGCTGGCAAGGTTCAGGAAGGGAAGAGAACTGGGAAACAGGACAGCTGTGGTAGAAATCAGGATTGAAAAATCTAGGATTAATCCAGTATAGTATGTGGTTATGCTAAATGTGGATGCATAAGCAAGACTGCACTGCATAAAACATTCACAATGAAAAAGCTATGTGATTAAAAAAACAAAACAGAACTAACACATACCCTCCAACTGTTCCAAGTTGGCATGGACCATCCTGATTAACCCTCTCTCTTCCCACTTTTTCAGCTGCTTTTATAATGTCCCTGCATCTCTCTCCTCCTCCCACTTTTCCCTTTTGTCCTCAGATAACTTCAGTTGCTGCAAAATGAGTTCAAACTGCAGAAGTAGTTTGCACTTGGTTAATTTGGTGACAGGGAAAAGACAGGAAGGACACAAATTTTCCCTTCCCAGGAGGCTCAGAGTAAAGCAAAGTGCTGTAGTTTCTTTTAGATTGTGTGTTCTTCCTTGTTAATAATTTATGCCATCTGGACAACACTCTGAAGTTGTTTGGCCACAAGTGTCACAGTTTTCATCTATGACACATTGGAGGGTGTGCTAACATTACAGACACAACATACCTATGGTACTCTAAGGACACATCTTATACAGAGAATTATGTCTAAACTGAATTTTGGGAAGTAAAAGGGCAATCAAGAGTGGTTTGGTTAGATGTAAATTATTTTTATTTTGAAATGTGTTTAATATGTATGTTGAGGTTAAATTCCTTTCTACATCAACAAACATTTGGCTCAATCTATTGTTTAAAAGGCGCTAACTGAGAGCAATTGAACAGTGGTGCTTTGTCCATATTGCAAAGGTACTTTGTGATAACTTAAGTAATCTGTGTAAGCAAAATGCATTTAGAACTCCAGCCCTTTCTCTCTATATTTTTAAGCTAATGAGAAATGTTCAAAGGAAAGACTGTGCTTATTTTGGTATAAAACTGAAGTTATCTTCTTTTGGGCTGCAGGAATGGAATTAGAACAATGAAGATATGTCAATAAGTTAAAACTTTGCTTCCCACTGCCTGAAAAAGTTACTGTTTGGACTACAGCTCCAAACAGTTTTGCTCAGACCACATTCAACAGGGATATCATTTCAGAGGGAACTGAGATTTTCCAGACTGGTCTAATGAAGTGTGAGTTCTTGCAGTATAGCAATTTGGGTTCTGCCATATTTTGTTAGTTGCCCTGTCCACATCTGCTCATTCCATCTTTTATGACCAGTCACGTAATAATGAGACCAGACAAAGAAAGTTAGGTTAAATAAGGGCCACTTTATTTGACCTAAACCCATTTACATTGTGTTGAAGCTGGAAAGGAGCAAGATGGTGGAACAACCTAATGTTGGATTAGCTGATGCTTGGTGTCATCCCTCTGATACGTCCCCGTTCTTTTCTTAGGTGAAACATCTGAGCCCTGATGGCAATCCACTAATTGGGTTGCTCCCCAGTCAACCATCTACTGGAAGGCAAACCAAGGTGTGCATGCACGCACGTACACACACATGCACACCAGTCTCAGGGCTTTATAAGTGGGAGCAAAACCACCAAGCCTGCCTCAAGGGTAGAGTCCTTCCTCATGCCACATGGCCCAGGATATCAAGAGGAAATTCCAGACCCATGCCCAACACCAAAAGGATCCAAAGGTGTACATTAAAATCTTATGTTCTCTCTCCACGTCTTCCACTGAGAAGGGACAAGCTTTGTTTATTCCCTTCTCCTCATCAGGTCAGGCAACATGGCTCTTACTTCCTGTTGTTTGTAGTGATTTCTTAGATCTTTACTAGGGCTTCCTCAAAGGATTAAGAAGAGGAGGAGGGATTTGCTAAGGTGATTCTATAGTCTGAAGGGCAAACATTCTCCTTTTTATTTTTATTTTTCTTAGATTTATTGCATTATATCGCAAGAGTGTCATTTTGCTGATGCACTGATACACTACAACTAAAAGAAAGACAATTGTGGGGGAAAAATAAACAAGGGGAAGATAAGGAAACTTTTTGTCCTAATGTGTTCTGATATTAGAAAAAAACCTACTCAAGAGTGGGAATGAAATATTTCAGCTGGTGCTAGAAGCTGCCATAAAATAGTCCAGTACAACATAAAAGACATTCAGATATGTTTTTTAAAAAACATCTGAGAACTGCATAAACCTGTTTTACAATCTCCCACCACATTTGTCCTGTTCTGGACTAGCCCTGCAATTCAGTCCCTTGTTGGGATTCCTTTTCCCTGGGGACAGTGCCACACCACTTCGGGACTATTTTCCATCTCTTTTGTTTGTCCTGTACCTATCTCTGCTCAAATTCAGAGAAGTAAAGTGAAATGGGATGAAGCTGTTGGGTGATCAGATGTTTCTGTAATGTAAACTAAAAACAGCTCCCTGTCTGTCCTCCCTATTACTATAGGGCTCATGAACAAACATATGTAGAGGTCAGTCATCTGGCAGGAAAAGCTTATATATTGGAAAGAGGAACCACAGCTGGGAGGAAGACAGATTGCCTCCTTTCTGCAGCCCTTCACATACAAATGGCATTGGGACAGGGTGGCCACAGGATAGGTGTGAGCAGTGCAGTACAGGAGCTCAGAAGGATTCATGGACCAATGCTGGCTCCCACTTGCTGCCTTTCTTTCCCACTCACTCCCCTTCCTTCCTACCTAAAATCTTTCCAAAGAACAGCTACCAACACATGTGTTCTACAAACAAACAAAAAACTGCTTGGCCTCTTCAGTTACCAGGATCAGAGAGGGAGAGATTGGTCCTCTCCCCTGTGGAGTCTGACCAATTGGCAATTTTAATAGATATGATGGACAGAACTGAGTGCACAGTGAATGGCAAGGCTTGGGTTAGAATGAAGGAAGAACCTGTTTGTTTGCCTGTGCTTAGAAACAAAAACAAAAGTGGTGAGTTTGCTCTATTGAAATTTGCAGCATTGTAGAGAAGCTGGAGGGCAGGTGGGAGGTAGGTTATTGATTTATTTATGTATTTATTTACTTAATGCATAACTAAGACTTTGTCTTAAAAAAAAATATCATGGCATGTTGCATCTTTTGATACCAGTTAGTGTCAAAAGTTCCCAGAGTCAAACTGTGACTTTCTTCCAGCTGCCATTTAACCTGGATTTATTACAAAACTCAGACTTGAAGTAGGAGAAGATTAACACATGCTCAGGCAATGTTTGCAAACTCTGACTGAATTCTGCAGTAGAGGTTCAAACAACCCCTGCAAACCATGGCTGAACTTATAGGGGTGGGATTTAGCAAAGGAGCCTCCACCAGCTAGATTTGATCCTCTCTAGGCAAGGAGCTTCCCCCCTTGAGTAAGAAGAAAGTTGACAATTTCAACTTTTAATTTGAAGATCTACTTGTGTTTAACAGACTGTCCCTTCCTAGGGGATTCTGTGTAGGAACACGATGACTTCCAAGGGCAGCCACCTTTAATCTCCAAGTGCCCCTTGAATGAGAGCATTTTGGGAAAAACAAAATGGTAACGACCAACCAATCAAAGCTGCCTTGATCCAACTCTACAATTCTATGATTCTGTGATTGATCTTCTTCCAATTTTTCCATCCTTACCCAAAATGTTGTCAAAAATTGGCTTGCAGAAAACAGAGGAGGGAATTTTAGCCTAGCTCTAGCAAATGAACAGAATCCAAAGAATCAAGCAACTAGGTCTGCACACCCACAAAACTTTTTTCACCATTATGCTACCCAAACTGCAGCCTCTGCTACATGACAAATCCGTTCAAAAGAAGTTTCAGATTTGAGACGAGTATATACGTGTCTTGCTGCTCAAATGCTTTTTAAACAAATCAAAATAGCTTGTTACTGCTTGAAGCAAGTCACACAAATGTTAGCATGTAACTCTTGGACACCAACTCATATTTTAAAATAAATTGTATCTATATTTTGAATAGATTGGTATATTCCCTCTTTGCTTACTTCTAATGGTGAGACTAGATGCTAATTCATATCTCTTTCCCACTTCTCCTTGTGAAATCTAACATGACATGAAACTTACTGTTATCATACCACCCTTTTCTGTCTAGTTCCTAAGCATCATTTCTCTGGGTGCAGTGCAAACCTTTAAGTAAAAAATGGGGAGAAAAGGTCTTGTCCATTATCAAACATAGCAAGGGCACTAACTCCCACTCCCTAGAATCAAGTGTCATTTGTCCTATGAATATTGGAAACCTGAGGCCTATGCTACATCTTTGCTACATCCACTGTCCCTAATCTCTTACGTCCTTACTTATTACAGCATGTATAGTTCCTTTCTGCTGCCAGCCAGCTGCCAACAGAAAATACAGAACTCTGGGACTTGTGGATTGTGGCAGATGTTTCAAAAGAAATACATTTATTTCTCTGTCAAAATCACATGTCCTAGGCTCAGAATGATTTTCCCATTACAAGAACACATCATAATGTGCCTCAGGTTTCATGTGTAAGAAGATTTGAGTTTAACATTTCCATTCATAGTTTGCATCTAGACACATACAGGAAATGATGGCTTACTTAGTTCTGTCAGTTATAACAAGCCACCATCAAAATGTGGTTTCATGCCCTAGCTAGTTAATAATTGTGGTCAGAACAAACCAAATTAGATAAACAAATACCTCCCTGATGTATTAATCATCAGTGTTGAATTATTACAATATCCCACCCACACTTTGGAATCATTACCACTGTATACTAGTGCATTTTGTCTCTCCGTCCTGCAGATGATCCTCTGTTCCTTGTTGGGAGGTGGGATAGAATTTGAAAAATTAACAGGTAATTTTTTATTTTTTGGTAACATATTATTGTGTTCATGAGGTTATATGGGGGGTGAGGTCAGTGTGTATAATATGGGGTAACCTGAGAATGGGTTCTTCCATTCTATGTCTAAATTTTTTTGCAACAGTACAGTGCCATAAAGCACACTTATCTTCCAGTTAACATCTTGGCTTTGGCCAAATCTTTCCTTTCCTGGGTTGCCTTAGAGTACAGATGTAGTTCTTCACTAAGTTTGTTCTTAAAAAAACAGTGAATAATTTAAGCAATGTTCTTCTTTGCAGTTTTTCTAGAATATTCATATTTTGGAACATATTCTGTGCAAAATTTGCATGTGTTTTTTTTTCATAAAAAATGTTGTTTTCTGTACAGATAATGTTTGTGCACAGAACTAATACTTTCTGCACAGTACATGATGCTTCCTATATACACTGTGGGGATTTATTCTGATTTGAATGTATTTTCTTGACTGGAAAAGAGAATTTTCTGCACAGGGAACAGAAAAGGCTTATTCTGTTCTAAACCCATCCTTTTTTTACATAAAACATTTATTTTGTCGTTGTTCAGGAAAAGTAATTCATGTGTAGAAAATTCTGTTTTCTGTACAAACTCCAATGTGTTCATTTTGCACAGAATAAGCCCTGAACTGTGAAGATTCTTCCAGGGTTCTCTTCATTACAGTTTCTTGACACTCACTCAGGAATCATGTTTTTTGACCATTTTTCAAATATTCAGTGTGCTGACATTTTCCTCCCTCAGAATGAGTGTAGCATAAAATTAGAGGGATTGAAAATGTATCATTCTTGCATTTATTCACAAATGAACACTCTCCCTCACGCATCATGCTGTCCAAAAATAAGTTGTTATATGTTGTGACACTTATTTTAATGAACTACCTCTGATATCTGATCTTACCATCACATTGATATGGTAGTCTGATTCAGCATTCATGAATGCTTACAGATACACACACACATATATGTAAGCATTCATGTGTATATATATATATATAGAGAGAGAGAGAGAGAGAGAGAACATTCAGCTGATATTCTGCAAGCATAGATACATAACCCTGAATGAAACTGAAGCCATACTTCACTTGAGTGCATGAAAATGAACATAATTTTTATATCATACATAGACCTTTATATTATTTTCAAAGATATCCATTATAAGAAACAGTGCACCCTCTGTGCAATGGCAGAGAGGATTCTCTAGATCTATATGGCAGACAAGAAAAAGCAGAATAAGACTTAAAACACTGCATGATGTGAAGGAAAGAGAAGGTCTGGGAATGCCTGACATTAAGTTGTACTACAAGGCCTGTTGTTTTATGTGGTTGAAGGAATAGATAAAACTTAAATATGAGAAATTTTTCAATCTTGAAAACCAACATTCGGGTGGCATGTTTGTCTCTGGTTTGATAAAATAAAGCTAAATGCTGCTTTTAAAAGTCATTCTATTAGGAAACCTCTTCAGTATGTATGTAGTAAATACAAAGAATTGTTCCAAAGATAATATTTGCTACTTCACTGTAGGAAGATTCTTTTTCAGGAAATAGTGAGTTAAAAGTAGCTGCTTAAATGTGTTTTATTTAGAGTTGTGTAAGGATGATGACCACTAATGTACATATATATATATATATATATATAAAAGAGAGAGAGAGAGAGAGAGAGAGAGAGAGAGACGTATTTTGAAACTAGAGACAGAAGATGAGACTGTCAAGCAATACATGATAAGGTGTGCCCAAAATTTTGGGTGCAAAGTAGAATTGGAGGAATGAGAACAAATGTGGTATAAAAAATAAAATTTTCTTTGTGTACCAATCTAAAGAAAAATATGTATAAGATGATGTATAGATGGCATTTAACACCAAACAAGTTGTTGGAAATGCCTAAGAATGTTTCAAAACATTGCTGGGCATGTGAAGATAAGGAAGGTTCCTTTTTCACATGTGGCGGATTTGTGCTAATAATAATATTCTATTGTATAGGTGATTTATTTGTTCACTTCTAGTGTCATCTTCTGTGATGAGGCCAAATTCATGTCCCACTCTTGACTGATAGATGTAGCAATTTGCCACATTTGGAAATCTCATAATCAGAGAATCTTGAATTGTGTGTTTACCAGATTTCATATTTTTGATTGGTGTGGACCCATATAATTTTGGGACATGAACATTTAGAGGGAGAAATGTGCATAAATGAGTAGCATATTTAAATTTTCAAGTCTTGCTTAATTTCCCAAAGCATTTTGAAATTGATATTTTTGTTTTGTTTTTTTGCAACTGTAGAAGTGGATGGAAGAAAAGCCTGGAATTAATAAAATACCTCTCTAAATCAGGCAGAGGGTTTAATTATTTTTTCTCGTCTTTAAAGGCCATGCTATTCTTTCCAATATTTTACAGAACATGTTTATAAGAAGTAGTCAACAATGAAGGAAGGATTCATTGAAGAAAATCAACATTGTTGTCCATCCAGGTAATGCTATGGTTAATAGTTTGCATTTTAACAGTTTTAGGTAGTTGTAAGAAAATACTTTCTATAACTGATTTGAAAATGTGTTATTGGGTCAGGCAGAACAACTCTGAAACTGTTGCAGTGTATAAATACTGACTTTTCCCGCTGAGAAGAATCAGTCCAAGTATTTCTTTTGAAACTGAATCCATCTTTAATTACAATTGATCTTGAAATAAGCAATATAAACAAAATGAGTTCTATCTATGCATAGGCTCTGTGTTGTTAAACATAGCTGTCTGGAATCTGTATATTTATATTGGCCTAGGTGCTTCTGTTTTTCAGTTAAATAAATCAATTAGGAGTGTTAGATTAGAAATCCTATTGGCAATAAATCTTGTGGGGTTTTTTTTTTTTTGTTCTGTTTTGTTTTGTATTGTGAAGGGGGGAGATGGATCAGAAAAGCAGATGGTCTTTGTGCAAAGCTTTCCGTTCTAATCAGGACTGGCCTAAGGTATTTTGGTATCTGATGCCCAAGATTCACACTTTTTTATGCTAATTAAGGTGGAGCAAAAAGGAAAAGCTCTTCCACATACACTGCCTTATATTGGTTGGTACTCCTAATGGATTGTACCTATGATGATTTAAATCTATTGCCCACATTCTGACCCTTAATAACACCTGAATTCTTCTGTCTGAGGCAGCTACCCCTCTGTCACCTGACCTTGTCAGGAGGTTCTTTCTATGGAACACTGTTATTTTCCATTACCATAAACAGTACTATCCAATAATTACTATCAACAAGGGTTTAAATAACAGATACTGAAGGAAAATCAATGCTTTTTTTTTCCCCCTCAGAGATTGGGCTGAAGAAGTGGCAGAGCCAGAGAAGGAATGTTTAAAAAAGTGATGCGGGGTAGAAGCTTAAACTTTCCATTTACCCCTGCTTATCTCCCGCACCTCCTTCATTATAAAACATTTTCCTCTTGTGAAGTTCCACAACTTTGTTGCACCCAAGAGTAAACATATTTTGGAATTTTGCAAAGAGGGAATACAGTGCATGTGGAAAAAGTTTAAAAGATTGGCCACTTAAGTATTCTTAACTAAGTAACCTCTCCTGGCCCAATTGCCTCTCAAGCCAGACAGAAATGTCATCCACCCATACTCCAACTGACAGCAGAATGGACCTTATTCTCCCCATGCATTTGATTCCCAGTGAAGTGGCCACAGTGTTGCAATCACCACTAAGGCCATTTCTGCACTATACTGTTATAGTGCTATTATTTCACATTCAACATCCTGTGGAATTCTGGGGTTTGTAGTTTACTGAGGCCCAAGAGTTCTCTGGCTGAGAAGTCCAAATGCCCCTCCCTAAACAGCAAACCCCAGGATCTCACAGGATGTTGAAAGTGGAATAACAGCACTATAACAGTGTACTGCAGAAATGACCTAAGTAGCAATCATAAATACAGAACTGTTATGGATAAGTAAATATAGGTAATTGCTCTGTATTCACTATAACTTCTTAGACACAATCATGAAACCATTGTCACTATTGTAACTCCTCTCCCAATCTACTTTATTGGTCATCAGCTGTATGGAGAGAAGGAAATCCATTCTATGTGACCAAAGCGTCAGTAAATGGCATTTCCGTCAGATTTGGGGGATACCTGATAGAGAACACTGGCCATTTTTCATAATTACTAATTCTCAACTCTAAATCGTGGTCTCCCCAAGGAGAGTCTCTGTAACATCCCTTCTATGACAACTCCAACAAATTTTTTGCCTCCATTTGCCTGTAATTTTTAGTTAGGATACTCGCCTCTTTTCTGGAGAGATTCAAGTAAAGATATTTTAAAATGGGTATAACATGAGCTGTTTCAAATACAAGAATAACTGATGTTTAGTAGATTTAATCCTAGCTGATCATAACTGTAGGAAAGTTTTTAAAACGTGAATGATGTTTGAAAAGACCAGAGTGATTATTCAGATGCCAGAACATTAAATAAGGCTTAAGCACAAACAGTTTTGAGAAAACCAGAGGCCAAGAAATACAGGATTGTAGGCTTGGTCCATGCGACAACCCATCCACCTGCTTTTCTGCATATTCACCCTCTAGCAGTTTTGTAACAAGAACGAGAAACAAAGATGTCCCTTTGTTCCTCTCTCCTGCTACAAGAAAAAAAACACACAGATGCAAATAGGCAAGCACTCATGCAGGATGAGCACACAAAAAGTCAACAACAACTGGCAGGGGACTGTCTCTGAGTGGCTGTCACGGTTGTCAGAATGATACCTGCTACAGTCACCCAGAGTCTTCACATGACAATGAAGGCATACTTGAGGCCCTTGTATGAATATGGACACAATCTGCATATTAATCAGGAAGGTCACAAACATATAAAATGCAAGAAAAAGAAAACATGGTTGTTACCTGAAAATTTTCCTTCCTTACAGCGGGCTGGTCCACAGATCCCAACAATGGGTCTTTGGCCTCTCCCTTGCTGTTCTGGAGGAAAATTGGACTTGTGAGTTATAGAGAAGGAAACACTCTTCAAGTCATTCTTCCCACTCCACACCCACCACAGCCAGATAAGGTTTACATGCTCACAATTTAAATCTTTCCTCTAACCCAGACTTTTAGTCTCTGAACTCTCTGAAATAAAGGCCTAAACCAGTTGACTTCATCTGGTAATTTAATATTTTTGAAATATTAAACAATGAGATTATTTAGAAAGAGTTTTACTAAAAGAAAGAATATGATTATCAACCAAAATATGATTTTCAACAAAACCAAAAATAGCTTGTAAAATGTATATTTAAGTTATTGAATTTTCAAAGTTCTGAATTTAATTACTAAAACATACAGTGAGCACATTTTTTTTCCAAAATTTTAGACTAGAGTACAATTTGACTTCTTTATTAAAACATACTCCTCAGGCTTTTGTTTGTCTGTTTTTTGGTAGCACAATATTCCACTAACCATATTTTTCAGTAGAATATATTTCACATATGTTTCAGGAGATCTGACATAAGTAAAGCGCTGTTTGACCCAAGAATATATTTTTCTCTGTTCAAACCCCATTTGAGCCCCATCTGCTTAACAGAAATGAAAGCTATGATAGCTGGAATTCCCGCACAAAGGAGGCTAATAAAAATATGAATACTGTGCTTACTCTAGTAGCACATTCATATAACCACTCTTCTTTGAGTCAGTGATCAACCCAAAATTGACCTCATTTATTGGTTTTATTTATTTTTGGTCACCTTTCAAAATCACAGCCTTTCCAATGGATTTTATAGCACAAAATACAATTCAAAAACTATTAATACAATCATATTATATATCATTCAGACTTCCTTAGTAGATTTATAATGATACCATAATCATTTTGCATTCACAATGATGTCAGATTTCACTGTTTTATACCATATCAAAAAAGAAGGGGATCTTATTTCCACATAAGCTTTTGTGAACTCTAACCCACTGAGAAAGTAGACACAAAAGCTTAAACTGAAATAAACTGGTTAGTCTTAAATGTGCCACAATACATCCTCCTCCATGGGAAGAACTATAATCAGTCAATCAATAAAATTTACAGATACTAATAAAACTTATAACTGGCAGACAGGTAGATAGATAGATAGATAGATAGATAGATAGATAGATAGATAGATAGTGATAGATAAATAGATATGGATACATGTTAGAGAGATTGAGAAAGAGAGAGTGATAGAGAATGGGGAGAAGAGAAGAGAGGAAAAAGAAATATAGAGCTGGGTATATAGTGAAGATTTACTATGAAATACTTTTGTACCTTTTCACTCATTCTTAATTCTGTTGAGAAATTTTAGTGTACAGTCATCCCTCCACATTCACTAGGGTTAGGGGCACAGGATCCCCGTGAAAGTGGAAAAACTATGAATAACCTTAGGCCCTCCCAAACCATATTTAACACACACACACACAGAGTATGATCACAATATTCAATCCATGATAGATTCCTTTTAGGCATCAGAGTTCCTTCCAAGGCAGAAGTGGCTGGCTGGAGGGGCTTACTGCCACCCCCACTGCTGTCCCACACCATTTTTAAAAGGGACTTACAAACCTTGTTTGCAGTTTCTCACAAGGCTTGCAGCCCCTAGTAAAAATGGCATAGGGCAGAGCAGAGCTGAAAGCAAATAATCTGTGAATAATCAAATCCACAAAAGTGAAACCTGCAAATGTGGAGGGCTGACTGTATTTAGGTTCGATAATATAGAAAGAGATCACTGGTATATTGTTTTAACCCCAAAAGAGAAACTCAGTTTTCCTCTGCAATGTATCAGTTAGTGGGTCTTTATAGAATAAGTCCTTGAAATAAATAAACACTTAAACAAGTATAAGGAAATATTTACATAAAACATGATATGAAAGTGGGGCCTTGTACACACCAAGTTCTATCTTTGTTCTTTAGCACAGTGTTTCAAAACCCTAACTCCTGGTCTGTTGTCCCCAAAAACATGAAGTTGTACTGTGGTGACTCAGTACTTATTAGCTGGTGAGTTGTTAATTTATCCAAAACATTTCAAAAGCTAGAAAGCACATTCATGCAGGGGATATGTTTGCAGACTTATGTTGATGGCAAAAAACATGGATAATACCAAACACTGTATTTTCATACTCTCTCAGCCTTAGCGGTAGGCAAATGCAAATGCCCTCTGAACAAATATTGCTCCCCCCAAAAAAAAGATAGTTCACCTTAGCTTTTCTGTAAGTCAGAAACAACTTGAAGGCACTCTACAACAAGTAGCAAGGGAAAACTGTGCACAGAATAAGAGGGACTTTTTTCTCAACCAGCTCGCAAACCAAGTTTCAGCATCTAGTTTAACCGTATTCCAGTTTCTAATATAGGTTGTTGAAAATGCTTCTAATTAAAAAAAAATTACAAAACTAACAGCAATCAAAAATTACCTAGCAAAAGGAACAAGTGGTAGAGTTTAATTTCTTCTTTTATCACTACAAACAACTGTGAGCCAAAGGTAACAAAAAAGGTTGTTTTTTTTAAAAAAATTTCTCTGCATCCCTTAGGAAAAACTGTTGTCTCCTAAGGGAAGAGCTTGTTTTTGTTTATTTGTTTGTTTGTTTTATTTTTAATATCATTATGTTTTGTTTTTCAAATACACAGTATGAATTAATTCTGTTCAGTCTAAAAATATTAGATTGTCATATCGGAGTTCATAATGAGAACCTGCAAGTGATACATTAGAAGTAACTATCCTACCAATAACATTATGTTGGGATGAAATTAGATCAAAACAATACTCTATTTTCTGAATGAAAGGTGGCAATGTCACTATTGTTTTAATATTCACTTATACTCCCAAAACTTTGCCTTCTGGGATTCCTAGGAGGACTTGGGATCATTTTTACATGTTTAAAC
Organism: Ctenosaura bakeri; assembly: GCA_948474755.1. Taxonomy (NCBI): domain Eukaryota; kingdom Metazoa; phylum Chordata; class Lepidosauria; order Squamata; family Iguanidae; genus Ctenosaura; species Ctenosaura bakeri. The sequence goes on from CAOLHI010002040.1 coordinate 113,428, forward strand.
ATCTTTAAAATAATTTAAAACTAACTAATAATGGAAATATTATAAATATCACTAAATGACAAACAATGGAAACAAGCAATATGTCCAACAAGTAACTACATTTCCACATGGCAGAGCTGTGCTGCTTCTGGGACAGGATGGCAGCGGTCAGGAGGTTGTGCTTCCACATGATTACATCGCTGACCCACTGCCATCTCTCCCCAAATGTTGTGCTCATGCCGTTTTCACAAAATGGAAAAAATCCATTTTGCGCCTGCGATCATTTGGTGCTCCCTTCACTCTCAGACATGGAGAAGCCACAGAAGCACAACGGTGACACTTCCTTCTGTAGCACAGCAATGGAAACTGGTGGTGCCATTGTGCTCCCTTCTGCATTGAGTGAGCAGGTGTGGAGGGGAGCACTGCTGATGCACTCTCTTCCAGACCTGGGATTGCAGCATGATGACACGGAAGTGCGTCATCATGCAGAAATGGCCTAATAAGTAGCACATTGCTTTCCCCCCTTTTTTTTAAAGATAACATTCTAAATTCCAAACAGGCAGGAAACAATCTGGGCAAGGGGAATTTAACCCATTTCCTAATGAAAATTACCACTCTCTCAAATCCAACTACTATCAATCCAACTACTATCAATGAGAACCTAGATAATCTTTAAGAAGAGTGGGATAGGTATCTCTGCCCCACATTTTACTTCACACTGCTATTTAGAAATACAGATATGGGTTTATCTATGGCCATACACCAGTTTCAATTAAGGTGTGAATGGGACAGTTAGAAAGTGATTTTGTTTTGTAATATACAGGCATGTCATAGAGAGACTTTTCTTTTTCCCCTAAAGAACTACTATCTGCTTTATACAAACTATATTGCTATAGATATTATGAAGCCTGAGAAAGAAATCATAACTTGTGGTCTTGAAACCCACTGATGATTTAGCCATTTAAATCTTGAATATATCTAAAATTGAACCTACTTCCTTCTCCTTCTCAAAACTTGGAGAAACATGGAAATGGAGACACTGAGACAACAGTTTATTTTAGCAAGAGAATTTCATCAGAATGTCTTCTTCAATTAGAAGATGTGTTCTGTGATTAAAAGCAAAACTGACATAACTATTTGTGGTAGAGGCTTATTTATTCTTATCGCCCAAGGAAACATCTAAAGCATTTTAATAATAAAGAAAAAACAGATGGGTGGAAATGTACTATCTAGGGGATATAAGGAAGTGTTTCATTTTGCTTTAAATACTAGTATATCAGTCCTTTGGAGCCAGTGCTATGTCTAGAGTGACTTGCAGTGGATCCAAGGACTTCAGATATAAAACAAAATGGCCTTGATTTAGAGCTACGGAAGAGTCACATGCTGAATATTTAAATCTTTTATATACCTGAAGTAATCTCAGGATGTCAGTAAAGGTGACCATGCTCATACAGTTTCCTTCCTTTGAACAATTTGTATTATATCTGTAATGGCCACTTACACAATACACTGTTAATAGTGCTATTATTCCACTTTCAAGAATCTATGGAATCCTGGGTTTGCAGTTTAGGGAGAGGCCTTTAGAATTCTTAGCTGGAGAGCTCTTTGGTCTCAGTAAACTACAAACCCCAGAATTTCACAGGAGATTGAAAGCGGAATAATAGCACTATAACAATGTAGAGTGGAAATGGCCATTTGCCTCATTGCCAATAATAACAAGGTACAACATTGTTCAGTGAACTAGTTCTCTACTGTGTGCTAATGAAAATATTGCACAGCTCACACAGTTTTTATTCATCACAAGGATCAGCAAAGGGAGGACAAGTTGAAAGATGAATATCACAGCATGTCTTCTGTTGAAAATGTGGCAACTAAAGGAACTCAAGTTTCAAAAAGGTTCTATTTTTATTTTGAAATACAATAAATTAAATAGCCTGAGCAGAGTCCAGGACTATGAGGGCTATCAAGTAAGCCAACACAGTAGACACAGCAGTCAATTTCCATTTCCTACAGTCCCTTATATTTCAAAATATTTTAAATTCAATTCAGCCTGAACTCTGAGAATTTTTCATCTGCAATGTTGAAATATTGCTTTAAAATATTGTGAATCTCTTTTTGTGCCTGCAATTTTGTCCAAGGCAAATATTTTGCCAGCAATACATCTAATAGAATACATTTTTTGAATGTTATTCTCATTAATATATGAATTTCTGTGTGTACTTCTATGATATGCATTTTGCACACTTTTTCTTGAATTCCTGTAGAGAATTCAGTTGCAGACTGAGAGATATGTGAATTTCAGAGGCTTAACACTTAGTTTGTGTCTGAAAATATAAAATTAAAATGTGAACCAAACAAATGTATACCTCTTCCTTCAGAAGTACATAGTCCAATTCTATAGCATCAGCCTCACAGTCTGTCAGCATCCATCTCCTATTGTATAGATTTCAGGTGCCGACTGTAGTGCCAGAGACAGAGAGTCAGCTGAACAGCAGCCAATTCAGTAGTTGGCTAAGAATGGCAAGCAGGTGTTGGCAAGGAGAGGCAGAAAGTGACCACCAAAGAGCTTGGGCCCAGCCTTGGATCACACTCCTCATAATGATGCCAATAACTAAATAGAATTTACAGCTGCACTTTGATCTAGGAAAGCTTGAAGATTTTGACCTCTATAAATTCTAATAAGAATCTTTCCGACCTTCACGTCTCAGACAAATGTACAGATTGGGTCTTTATTGGACATTTGCGTTTGCCTTCCCAAACATTCTGACACTATTGTCTAATCCTAAATATATATTTTTTTAAAAAAATTGCATTTAAAGAAAAAGTATGTTTTGAACAAATATATTTGGGTAACAAAAGGAAATCATGTCAAGTAAAACAAAAATGTAAATAAAAAAGTTGCACCAAAATCACAAAAGGCAAAACAAACAAGCAAAAAGCATCAGCTCATTTTATTACATGTAAAAGAATTATATCCCAAACTTTTCTGGCCTGTGCTATTCTGCAGACAGCACTGAAAAAGTTGATGTTCCAGGGTAGGGCTGAACAACTGTTGGGGACAGAGTACTACATTGGCTGCCCAGATCCCTTGGAGGGCTGTATCCTTTACTTGCCTCTTTCTGCAAATGAATTCTTTATCTTTGAACCCCTAGATGTACTACAAATCACTCTAAAGAGTGATTAGGGACATTTTTGCCATTTTTTTTAAAGGGAAGTGGAAAATGAACTTCCAGTTCATTTGTAAGCCCTCAGCTGGACTTAAAACTTTATTCCCTAGAGAGCATTTCAAAGCAAAACATGGCAAAATTGGAGAAAATGAAACATAGTGACGTCTGGGAGTCCTATAAATGATCATAGAACCATACTTTGCCCATCCCCATTTCATGGTTTCCATGTCTGGTTTCTCTATACTAGCTCTGATGTTTCCACAAAAGGTGGCTATCTACCTTGACCTGGTGTTACTATGGAGATCAAACTATTCAATCTTGCCAAAGTAATTCATTTCTAATGCTTTGGGTATCTAAGTTTTGCTATATAAGACAGGAGGGAACTGCTAATACTCAGTCTTGGATAAAAAGGAGTTGTTTTGTGTGTGCCGAAGTCAGCCAACAATTCATGGAAATCTATATCCAAAATTAATTGTTTCATGGTTCAGTGACTTTCTGTTCTCCTTCAATTAATTTAAAAAATCAGATCAGAATCTTTTTTCCCCCTTATCAAATTATGAACTGTTTTGGTCTATCTGGAATATCTGGATCAGTGCTAGTTTAGAATGTTTTCAGTTCAGTCCATAGGGCAACTTGATCCAATACCGTACACTAACAAATTGTTATTTATTAATGACATTAATGTTGACATTTCTGACATTGACACAATATCTGAGACAGGCCTGTAATGCTAACATCTTCATTTTTTTTTTTTTTGTCCTGTAGGATTTTTAACATCTTTGCCTGATGAAGAAGCCAGTCAACCTTTTAAAACTTGCAGGATGCCTTTTCTGCATTTTGGTCAGCCAATAAAAGTATTGCTGTTTTGTAGATTTGGGATTCTGTTGTATTTTGTTGTTACAAAATTGTTGTTGACATCTTAACTTTAGCACACAACAAGGATGATAGTATACTGTCCAGTACCTGAAATAATGTTATTAAATATTCCATAAACTGAACTGTTATTCCATTTGCTATAAAGCTTAATGCTAAATTGTTCTAAATTGTAAATACATATTTCATCACATATTCATTTTAAAAATACATTTCAAAATACATAAGTGATATGCATTTTGAAAATATATTTCAAAATACATATGTAAAGAGGAAATGTTTATGAAATATGCATTAAAGTGTGAATTCTGAGGTGAAAACCAGATGGAGCAGACATATGGAGTAAGCACATATGGAAAGTGACATGGACCAGAAATGGACTGTTTCACTCATGACTACCTCATGTGACTCAAAACTGGGACAAACATGGACTGCATCCTTTCATAAAGTGGGTGAGAAATCATGTTTCTGAATGTTTCCTACAACTTGCACAGAAAGTAGAAGCTAAAAAAGTCATTCTGTAACTGTTGTACCTCAAAGACTTATATCCCAGTGTTATCAGAACAAGCCTAGATGGAATCTTGGAAGATGAAAGGCTGGGAGGAAACCCTCCAGATAAATCATACCTGTATTTTCACTCTAGGCTCCATGTCCAAAACATAGTCAACATGCTTTTCTAGCCAAACATTAGCACATATGGCTCTTTCATTATGTTCACATTAAGAGATTTCAAAATGTCTGCTGTAACAAAACTATGTTTGTTCTGTAAAAATAAGGGGAAAGAATTGTAATATACCAGGTGCCAGGAGGACAGATGGTGTGCTGGAGCCATAAACATCGATACTCCTGTAATGCAAGATATGGGATTCATTACTCTGACTACCTCACAAAGGTTTACAATAAGGTTCATTGGATTGGACTGGATCTAATTTAAATGAATCATAGTTGACGAACAAGTTTCACAGGTTTTGTGGGACTAAAGAAGGGATGGGTGACTAGTCCAGTTGAGGGGGCTGAAAAGCACACTGCCAGGCTGAACTTCTCCCATGTCCTCAGGCTTAGTCTCTTTTAAAAAAAAATGCTTCTTGAAAAAAGGCTTTTTTTGGGTCCTTAAAAAGGACATAGAGACCATCAAATATAGTAGAATTGTCCCCCATGGACCCAGGATGTTGCAGAACACCCTTTTAACTCCATCACATATAAAATAAAAATAAAAATTGAGGTGTGGGGCCATGCATCAAATCATCACTAGAGTTTTATTCAAACATTTATTTAAAAAAAGTTTAGTACAGCTATAGCCTCTCCATTGCTTTGACCATGCAAAAACAAAAACAAGGCTTAAAAGAAAAGAACTCTGCAGAACATAAGTTTTGACTGTCATAGAGCCTCTCCATGTGCAAAGAAGGGTCTTCTCTAAAGGATGAGTGTGTGTGCATGAGAGAGAGAGAGAGAGAGAGAGAGCGCAAAACTATGACAGAGTGGGCAGGGCAAGCACACATCCCTCCTCACACTTTTCCCATCCTTGACTTAACCTGCTTTTGAATACTTGACTGGGGTTTAACTCAGGGTCAAAGTATGCATTGTGTTAACTATGTAGAATGCAGCTTCCCCTGATTTTCTTATTTCCTTGAGAATGAGCATGCCTTTTATTGATTCAAACTGGAACCATCACATGCAGGAACGAGAAATTTAAACTGCCTCCACCCTCAAGCATTTTCCTCTTTAAATTCCTCCCAGTGCAGTTGTTCAAAAGGGAGTATCACTAATAGAGAGGCAAGAATTTGGGGGGAAATGACTAGGGGAATGATTTATACTTCTCCTTCTTGCACAGTATGGTCATAATAGGAATCAAGGTGCCCACATGTTTACTTATAGGAAAATAAAAAGAATACAATGAAGTGCACTCTGAGTAATTCATGTAACATGTAGTTTGAATCTCAGTTTGGATTATGTCAGAGTGGATTTACTTTTGCTGCCGAGAGGTGTTCATTCAGCCTTTTTGTCTTCCTTTTTGGAAGCAGCATTACTTCCAAGTAGGACTCTTGTTTTTTCTGTATTCCATGGTTATTATGCACACTTAGTTTTCAATGGGCTCTTTTTGAGGACTGTGTATTCCTTTACTTTTTTAAAAAATGACTTGGAAGTGGGAATTATGTCTGGAAATACTTGAGTCACCCCAAGCAGTCTTGTTTGTTCCTGATCCCATGTTGGCTACAAACTCAGTGGCACACATCTGTTGCTTTTACAGCTAGAAAGAGTGATTCCTGGGTAAACCAGTGGTTCTTAGACTGCAACTCCGATTCTTTCCCACTGGCTATGCTGATTGAGGTTACTGAGAGTTGCAATCCAACAACATCTGGAAGGCTGCCCATCCCTGGATTCAACCACAATATTATAGAAGCTGGTACAAACTCTTAATTTACATATTCAAGTCTAGGCTTTTATACTTATTGCCATTGTAATGGTTGAAAAAGAAACAAGGACTCACACATCCCATAAAAAAAAAAATACAAATTGGCAGTACTTCTTTGATCCAAGAAGTTTGAGAACGAGTTGCCCTCACTGGTGATAATGATGTATTAGACCTACATCCTCAGCAGATTCATTAGTGCTTGACCAGATGGCATCATAAATTATGATTTCCAGATTTGCTGAATTATGCTTCATTGAAAGCATTATTATACCCAGGTGAGAGATTTCCTGGATGAGATTAGATGGCTATTGTCTGGATTTATGGGAAATCCATGTTTTGTTCAAAAGTCCAAAATGTTGAAGAAAGTTCTCACGTTGGCTGCTTGCTTTGCTTGCATCTAGCACAGCCAATCATTCAAGAGAGCCTGAATTGTGGTGCTGGGTTGTCTAGGAGCTTTGTACGAAATGACCGTTTTTGTAATTAAAACAAAAACAAAAATGGCATCAGGTTGTAAAGCTTCCAAGTGTCTCTCAATAGGAAAAGAACTCAGAAAGATATGAACTGAAAAGGCCTCACAGTATATTAGTTCCAGTGAACCACACACTTGGGCCTGTGAAGGAAGGAAGTACACAGCTGAAAGTCTTTCCTATAGTAATCTTGTTGAACAAGCAAGTGGCTTTTTATTTAAATTGAATTTGACTCTTTAGTCAGATAAAAAATTTACACAACACCGCTGATTGGTTTCCCAACTGTGCTCTAGCACTACAATATACTACATGTTTTAATGGTCCTTGCTCCTTGAAAAAATTAAATAAATATTAATCAGTTCTTTACCCATGAAGATCATGGAAAAGAGAGTCTGGACCAAGTTTGGATGCTCCCTCCTTCACTCTGTAAGATGATCAATGCTGATTTGTTAGTGGCCACAATCCCACCCTCCAATGACTTTTCATAATTTGCCTTAAGAATATTATCTGTCACTTTCGAGAGCAAATCATTAAACAGACAGTCTGTAAGCACTTAGAAAGGCATGCTGAGATCACTAAAAGTCAACATGGGTTTCTCAAAAATAAGTATTGCCGGACTAATCTGATCTCTCTCTCTCTCTCTCTCTCTCTCTCAATCTCTCTCATTCTCTCTCTCTCTCACACACTTTTTTTTTATAGAGTTACTCACTTGGTAGATGAAGTAAATGCTGTGTCCATAGCATATCTTGATTCCGCAAGGCCTTTAATAAGGTCCCACACATTATTCTTGCAAAGAAGTAAAATGCAGGCTAGACACTGCTATGTTAGGTGGGTTTGTAACTGGTTGACTGACCAAACTCAAAGGTGCTCACCAAAGGTTCCTCTCCACCCTGGAGAGAAGTGACTAGTGAGGTGCCACAGGGTTCTGTGCCAGGTCCAGTGCTACTCAACATCTTTATGAATGATTTGGATAGAGGAATAGAGGGCGTTCTTATCAAATTTGTAGATGACACCAAGTTAGGACGGGTAGTAGCTAAAACCTCAGAGGGACAGGATCAGAATTCAAAATAATCTTAACAGATTAGAGAGCTGGGCCAAAACTAACTATGAATTTCATCAGGGAGAAATGTAAGGGACTGCACTTGGGCAGAAAAAATGAAGTGCACAAATTTAGGATGAGTGACACCTAGCTTGACTACAGCATATGTGAAAGGGATCTAAGAGTCTTAGTAGATCACAAGCTGAACATAAGTCAGCAGTGTGATGCAGCAGCTAAAAAGCCAATGTGATTCTGGGCTGCATTAATAGTCTAGGTCAAGGGAAGTGGTGATACCACTCTGTTTTGCTTTGGTCAGACCCAAACGTGGAATACTTCATCCAGTTCTGGGCACCACTGTTCAAGAAGGATAGTGACAAGTTAAAACATGTCCAGAGGAGGGTGACCAAAATGTTAAAAGGGTTGGAAACTATGCCCTGTGAGAAATGACTTAGGGAGCTGGGTATGTTTAAACTAGTGGTGACATCATAGCTATGTTTAAATATTAGAAGTGATGTCATATGAAAGATGGAGCAAGCCTGCTTTCTGCTGCTCCAGAGACTACGACATAGTGCAATGGCTTCATACTTCAGGAAAAGTGATTCCATCTAAACATTAGGAACGAATCCCTGACTGTTAGAGCAGTTCAACAGTAGAATATGCTAGGCTGGAGTGAGGTGGAGTCTCCTTCTTTGGAAGTTTCTACATAAAGGCTGGATGGTCATCTGTCAGGAATGCTTTGACAGTAGATTCCTGCATGGCAGGGGGTTGGACTTGAGGCCCTTGTGATCTTTTCCAGCTCTATGATTCTATAATTCTACATTGCTGATTTTGCTAGGATTATTAGGCAAACTTCTTCCTTCTCTCTTTGCTAGCTAGCTTGTTCAGGAAAGTGAGCAGAAAGAAACTGGGTTAGTTTGTAGGTGGGAAGCAGGGACAGACACGTAACATACCTCAAGGAACCTGAAGGAGATTGTTGCTGTTATTGTTGGTGTTGTTGTGTGTGAATTTAAGTTATTTCTGACTTATGGTGACTCTAGGATGAACCTATCACAGCATTTTCCTAGAAACATTTGTTCGGGGGGGGGTTGTCTTTGCCTTCCTCTGAGGCTGAGGGAATGTGGCTTGGCCAAAGTAACCCAGTGAGTTACTATGGCTGAGCAGGGATTCAAACACTGGTCTCCAGAGTTGTAGTCCAGTGTTCAAACCACTGCACCACTCTGGCCCAGTGAAAAAGATGAAGAGAATAACAAGATGATCAAAAATGTGCCTCATTCCAACCTTTCAAGGAAAGTATGTCACTACATTGGTGGGGGATCATGTTTACAAACACATGCTGTGTCCTCATGCATCATGATTATGGTATGTTTAGGAACCATTGCTGGTATGGGAAGTCACATTCTTCTCACTAACCTCTATGTGACCTTCTCTCTTCTAATGTTACTCAAACAGCATGGGATAGAGCCATGAGGCCAGCAGCAAACATGATTCTGTGCCGCAACCACCAGCCCAAGGCTGGGAACAGTCAAGTTGCTGCTTTCATTACTCCTCCTTACTCACACTTGAAAATCCATGGGGCTTCAGATACAGCTCTGGCTATCAAAGAGACTTATTTTGAGCCTGCTACATTAATCCTGCCCTAGGACAAAGCCTGTGTTGCACTGTAGGAATAAAACACTCTTTTTTGACATAAGAGGAACTCTTGCATCTAAACTTTCTTTTTTCAGCCTGCCTAACATTGTCCATATGCATCAACATCACATCTTACATCTCTTGACTTTCAGGCATGTAATTTAGCTACACAGTTGCAGTTTAAAAATTATCTCTCCTCCCTCAGCCCCCCTTGCTGCTGCCTTGCTCTCAAGCAACTCTGTGTGGAGTTCAGCTCAAGATGAATGCATGGCAGCCAATTTGCTGCTACCCAGGGAAAATGTTAGAACATGAAAACATTCCCTCCCCTTAGTTTCAGAAAGAGGGCTTGGGGATGCAAGTATTAGTAAATCTGATGCCACACATATGCTCCTATTGCAACGGCCTCTGGCATCTGTCTCTCTGTGTTAAAACAGCCTTAATTGTAAGAATATCTTTCTTCTGGATGCTGACTGTATTAAGAAGAAGAAAAAAAAAGAACAGTCATAAATAATACTGATACTAATATTAGCAATAATGATTTTCAGATGGAAAATGTGTCATTTTCTATATGTCCAGTAAGGCCTGAACAGTAAATTTTGCCCCAAGTCCCTGTTTATCTGCTGAAACATTTCTCTTTGACACCCCCCCCCCACACCCACCCACCATCACTGTCTTCTACATATCCTTAAAGCAGTGTTTCCCAAACTCTGGTCTTCCCTGTGTTTTGGACTTCACCCCCCAGAATCAATGATCATTGGCCAAGACAGCTGGGAGCTGAAGCCTAAAACACCTGGAGGTTTAGAGTTTGAGAATCACTGCCTTAAAAATGACATTTTTTAAACATCTAACAAAATGGACCCTGTATCCACCAAAACCATGCCACCATATATGTACTGGTTCTGGTGTGGGGAATTTTATTGAGAAAACTTCTCCCGGCGAAACATTTGCTTGGTCTTTCTTGAAATTCATCAGGTGAGATGTATGAGAAGGAACCTTTAAATATGCCTTGAATTCCAATTTTTGGTAGAAACCTGGCAGCAACTCAGAGAGATGCAGAATCCATCTGAAACATTTTCCTAGTCTTATTGAAGCTTCTGGCTTCCCCCAGAATCCTCAGATGTTTCGCCTCAGGAGGAACCTCCGAATTCATTACAAATGTCAGTATTTTGGTGGCAAATCTGGTCTTTGAGGTACACCACAGGGCTCTTTGTTCTTTTTGCTAGAACAGACTGACATGACTACCCCTCTGGAATTTAAAAAGAAGAATGTTCTTTTTCTTCGTGTGACAGCGGAAAATGCTCAGAGTCTCTTAATCAAACTTAGAACTGTTTCTACTAGAAAATATTTCTTCAGAAGCTCTATTCCTGATTTGTTCTTATTTTTCCCCACTTTGATTGTTAGTTTTGCTTTCCTTGTAATGAACATTCCTCATGAAACCAAATTATGTGATGGCAAAAAGGGAACGGTTCCTTTCAAAGCTGCAGTACAAGTTTATACAGGATCTCTCAGAATATTACTGGATAGCAAAGTATAGCACTTAAACACATTCACACCAGCTGGTCTCCAACTGCTGGGAAAGAAACTAAACAAATGAAATGTTAGCCAATCAAATTATTTTTTAAAAAATGATGATCTGAAGTTATCTTGCTATCACTTGTACTGATAAAACAACATAATTGGAAATTACCATTGATTCCAACCAGCAAGTTTGCACACATTCTTCATAGAAATGCCTTCTTCTGCATGCAAGGAAGGAAATGGTTGAAAAGCTGACAGCCCTCATGAATTATAACACCAGAGGCTAAATCTGTTCAAGGTCTTTCGTTTTACAAAAGCTTATTACTATTCACATTCTTGCTCAAGTCTATAAGCTGTAAAAGTCTTCCCTCTTGTAGCAATAAGTCACTTTGTAAAATGACACCTTGTACTTTCTCTATTTCTTGCTCTCACAAACAGGCATACACGTGCACGTACACACACACTCCCTCTGTGACTTTCCTTGTCATTACTGTTCAGCGTAGCAGTCAAAACATAGCTTTCCACATCCTTCTGTTCAGCTCTTCTGTCAAAAAATAAAGATACATTCCTACTGCTATGTTGGTACACCTTCTGAGTTCTCCTGAGGATCTCCTGGGCTTACATTTTAAACAAATATGAACTTATTTCTAAGTAAGTTGTTCGAGGAAGCAATAATACAATGCATGAGTAATACAAGGTGTGCAAGAGAGCCTGTGAGTGATTATAACCTACCTTCAACACAGGTCTCACACCTTGGGGCTAAATGTTGCCCCCAGTCACTGATTAAACACATGAAGCTGTCTATCTATAATTAATCAGATCATTGATCATCTAGACCAACTTTCTGCAAATCTGTTACCTCCAGGAGCTTTGAACCATACTTCTCATAAGTCTCTAGCCAGTTGTATCAGCTGAGGCTTTATTAAAACAGTGATCCAAACTGGGCACCAGATCGAGTTCTGTCCTATTTATTTTTTCTGTGACAGGCAATGGCTTCCAGGATTTCCTGCAGAAGCCTTTCTCAGTTCAAATTCCTGTGACCTTTCCTTTCTCAGGGCTGCTCGGGATCAAAGCTGGAATGTTTTGTATGCTAAGCATATGACAGCATGCAGAATATATACTGGTAATTAAGAGTTGGTCTAAATGGCCTTCCAATATATCTTTTCCCCAACCTCCCCTCTGTGATTCTGAAAAGAGATCTCCAGTATGGGTCAAGCCACTTCAACAGGATTAGCCTGTTAGAGAGATTAGTTGAGTGTTGAGTAATCTCTGAAATGATCATAGGCAGACCCTTCTAAAGGGTGCTTATTTTATTCTTTCTCTTCTCTGCCTAAGGAATGTGCTGACTCTGGTGTAAGGACAACAATGTCAAGTGAAATCTGTATATGTATCAGGAAATATATGGTAGAAGTGAACTGGAAAAGAAGCAGGCTGCTAACTTTGGTTCCAAATACCATCTGATCAGTGGAGAGAAGAGCAGAAAGATCTTATAGTGTTAAAGCTGTGAAATCTCATCTTACATCTACCCTGTATATATGTGTAAATAGATCTTATAACACATAAACACTGCATGGTTCAGGCAATCTCTTGGGCAGAAACAAATCCCAGGTAAGCACTCAGATCCCCAATTTTTTTCATTACATAGAGGTAGGGTATTTACCTGTAAAAATATGAAGCCCTATATTTCCTTGTGTTAATAATAATACCACCATGCCCCACTTTTACAGTCCTATTTGGGATGCAAACCCAAGAGGTGAGACTCAGTTTGGGAAGGATATTTCCAAGTCTACTTTCTCAGGACCATGAATCAGAATGAAGGAGAAAGAAAAAACAACGACCATCAGTGTGGTATATACTGAAGAATTTTTTTGTGGGGGTGGAAATACTTTTGAAGATAAGGTGGCCAAGGTTTTCTGCTTTCATTCTTTTAAAGGTGTGTAGTAAAGGTGTGTAGCTCAGCAGTAGTCCTTTTATGATAAGAACCAGATGGACAATGGGAACAATACCATTAGAGTGTTTCTGTTCTATCAGTTATTATCTTTCCTTCTCAAGAATGACTTTGTAAGGAAGGATATTGTCATTTTTATAGGGCAGTCTCTCATTAATTACAAAAGAACCCTGGGTTTCTGAGGACAGATAAGCTACTTCTGGAAGCTGGTCATATTATCTGTGCAGAAGAAAAGGAAGGAGGGAGGGAGGAGTAAGCCTCAGTAATACAGGAAGTCCCCACCTTTTGATGACCTATTATCTGACAATTCACTCTTTCGACACTTCCAAATTAAGGATAAGTTCCATTGATTTCATGGGGATTCTACTCTTTCAGCAGTTTTTCTTGCTGATGGAGGCTCACTTGGAACCACTTGCAGGCAGATGTTGCTTACAAAGTGAGCTGAGAGGGGGGAAAGGCACTAAGTCAGCTGAGAGATTCACACATGGTAACAAGTGAGCCTCTCTAGGTCTGTCATGCTCCCTATAGTACACTATATGGGTTCTACTTTCCAACCAATTGCATTTTTTGACAATGCTTTCGTCCCTAACCTATCAGGTAAGTGAGGCAAGCCTGAATCACCTTTTTAAAAAATGCCTAGAAATAATTCTCTTGAAAAATGTCACTTACTCCATTCTTTGGGGATTGGTTGCCTCTGAAACTCTGAAAAGCAATCACTTCTAGAGACCTTAATGGTTTGACTTGACATATCTCAAGGGCTTGAGATATGTCAAGGATTGTCTTACCCTTCAAGACTCATGGCCTATCCAAACAAGAACCTCACAACATTTCCAGAAAATGCTCAGATTCTGCGATGGACAAACTTCTGAAAGAAGGAAGCTTCACAACTGAATCTTGCCCTATGTCAGCACAGTGCTTGCACAGCTGTGGGAAAATAAGCCATCTTTACTGGCCCCATATGGAAATAATGCTAGCAGTAGGAAATATGTCTTAGTGCAATAGCACCAGGATATGGAAGCTTCAGGGAAAAGTAAACTCAGATCACATCTGTGACTTCAGCTTTTGTGACTTATCCTGGTCACATATGAGCCAAGTTGCAATTTCTTCCTGCCTTCTATGTTTTTTTCCCCCATCTATCCTATCCTGTATCTCAGTAGACTTGGAATTTTGGCACAAGAGGATGCTCTTCAAATATATGGTAACTTGACAGGTATTAGGCACTTGGAGGCACTGCTTAGGTGAAGGAAAATCTCCTTTTGATTTCAGGGCCCAGAAGGTGGGGAAGCAAATGACACTTAGGATCATCTGGGATATACCCTAATTTTAAGTCATGGAAATGATCAGGGAGGTCCTCAGGAAGATGTTCCATTGAATGAGGCCAGTTAAGAAGCAATCCTGTACATCTGGCTTGCTCCTGGGGCTCAGTGCTGTGCCCGGGGTAGCTGAGAAACTGTACAAGTGAACCCAGCCTCAGTTGATTCCACACTGGGTTGCTCCACCTTTGCAATCTACAACTTGAATAAATAGTTTAAATAAAGTGATTCTATTTAAACCAAATCTGTCTAGAACAGCAAGTGACATTTGGGTACTACATCAAAATTCTATTGTTTTGGAATTTTGATAAGGAAAGAAGGCCAGATCTTTTGTTGTGGGTGCCTAGCAATGTACCTAGTGACCTAAAATTTGTACATTCTCAGCTCATTTTGTATTTATCTCCTCTATATGCTTTTCAAATATTATGGATTTGCTTTTGCCTTGACTTCTCAGCACACAGCACACATTGTACAGTCACTGCAGTCTGCTACAAACATATACCAGTATGTACAGCCTCAGAGAAAGAGGGGTAAAAGACTCACAAGGAGCTTTCCATTGGCCCCCATCCATCCACACTGATGTCAGAGAAAAAGTCAGAAGGAGGGGTGGGGCTGAGCAGGCACAGTGGCAAACAGTCAGAACCTGGGCCATTTCTGCACTAGACTGTTATAGTGCTATTATTCCACTTTCGCCATCCTACGGAATTCTGGCGTTTGCGGTTTAGGGATGGGCCTAAGGCCCTTCTCTAAACTGCAAACTCCAGGATTTAATAGGATGTCGAAAGTGGAATATTAGCACTGTAACAGTCTAGCGCGGAAATGTCCCAGGATTATACTTCAATATTTGGTGCACACCTTCCAAATGAATTAATTTTAAACAAATCCATTATGAACAGAATGACATACCCATCAGCTGTCCCAGTTTGGAAGGGACAGTCTTCATTAATGTCTATCATCCCACGTTTTCAGTTGTTGTTGTTTTTAAAAAAAATGTCCCCGTTTTTCTCTCTTCCTACTTTCCCAATTTCTTCCCAGCATACTTGATTTGTTGCAAACTGAGCTCAAACTGCAAAGGTATTTGCACTCACTTAACTCAGAAAGGGGAAAGAAGAGTAGGGGTGGAAACTTGTCCTTTGCTGTAGACTCAAGCAAAAACCAACTGCTCCAGATTTTCATAACATACGTATTCTTTTCTATTCATAACTTCCGCCATCTCGACCACATTCTGATGTTACTCGGCTACATGTGGTCTGATGTATGTGAAATGTTGGTATGATATGGGATGGTGGTAATAACTAAAGTTTCATACAGCCAATAAGTATCCACATTGTGAATGATGGGTCCCTTATGTCATGGTAAATCCTTCTTCTAGGAAATCAAGCTACTCAGAGCAACACAGCCAGTATTTGGAATATCATTCTCATATTACCTTATGCCAAAACATCACAGAATTACAATGTAATAATTTCCACACTGGATGAAAACACACAGATTTACCCTGGGCAGTTTTCAAGAAAAGCAGCCATTGAAAGAATAGATAGTTTTGGATCAACAAGTTCAGACTTGTGATACAGACATTCAATTCAATTGCCTTCCAAACTTGAAGTATCAGTGGAAAGAACTGCATTATGTTATTAGTACGAATCCTCTTTTTTACTCTCTTATTTTTAGAAGGTTATTAACATTTCAGAATTTATTGGTTCTTGTGGGTTTTTCGGGCTTTGAGATCATGTCTCAAAGCCCGAAAAACCGACAAGAACCAATGGATTCTGGCCGTGAAAGCCTTCGACTCTACATTTCAGAATTTGTTCTGTGCAAAAGTCACAAAAGGTTGTTTTGTGCAGAAAACAGCATTTTACGTACAGGAAGCAGCATTTTCTACATGAAAGATAATGTTTCAATGCAGAAATATTAATTCTTGTACAGAAAATGCTGTTTTCTGAGCAGAAAATACTGTAAGTGTGGGTTTAATCTGCATAAAATTCACACAACATTTTCTGTGCAGGAAACCGCATTTTCTGCACAAGAATTAATATTTCTGCACTTAAATATGATTTTCCACACATTTCCTGTGCAGAAAATGGTGTTACCTGCACAAAACAAACACACGTGAATTTGGGAGAGAGTAAGTCCCATACTGTGAAGATTTCTGTCAATCCAGTAGTCTTCCTGTCTCAGTTTCTCAACACTTGAAAAACGTGAGTTTTGACTTTTTAAAAAAATATTTTTGAATACTCTTTTCATCCCTGTATCAGAATGCGCCAGTCAGTTTGCATATTCCACAGAGTATTTTAAAGTGTGTCCAACTGACAGTAAGATAGTAGAGATACATGGTATCTGCAATATGGATATATATTCCAATGCTCATCAAGGACAGTGCTTCCTGTTTTACTGCCTTGGAGCAACTGCATTACCAAAGCACTGTAAGGAAACTCTGGGACTGTAGATTCAACTGATGAACCAAATAGGGCCCATTCTCTGTCTGTGTCTCTCTATATACACATTTTTGTGTTTTCTCTAACAGTGAGAGCTTCATATATAATGGAAGGAAGGGAAACATCGGGGGGGGGTGCATAGTTTTCCTCATTATATATTATTGTGGTTTGCAATCTACATCTTTTCACCTCCAGGAGGTTTGACCAACAGATTTGAAAATGTTGGTGAAGGAAGATGGGCACTAGTGTTTTGTATTATAGATTTAGGCTGCCCAATTAGAAAGGTTCAGTTTTGCCCTTACTTGCCAGAAAACCTGCCCTCAAGAATCCTAGATCTCTGATGGTATACCTATGTGGCATATATTATTTCAAATCCACCTTATATTTTCAGAGACATATGTAAATGAACCATAAGAGAACTTATTGTTTTATTTATTTATTTTTAAAACATTTTAATGCCATACTGTTTTTAATCTATACTGTTTTTAAATTAACATTGTGTATGTTTTAATTCTACAGACAGTTTTGCATTATTTTAATCTTAACATTTTATATCTTTTTGGCTGTAAGTGGATTTACTTCTATATTTTATTCTGTAAATTCTTTTTTAATTCTTAATCATTCTTATTAAAGGAATGTTGCATGGTAAGCCAAGGAGCATGATGCAGAAAGGTCCCTTATGGCCTATTGCCCTGATTGCATGCAGACACTACTGTCTCCCGGTCTGTATCATGTTCAAGTAAATTCCACAGCAGCTGAAAGCGCCAATCCTCAGCCAAGAGTATCAGCTCAGTGAACCTGCACACCTCCAGGGAACTGTTTCAGAGCCTCACTGACCCTCTGGTCAGACCACTGAGAATAATATCCACAGTATGTTCTGGGATATGTATTGGTAAGTAATAGAATGCCCTGTGGGTGGCAAAAGCTAAAGAGAAACTTGAAATTGGATGGAAAAATAGAAGGGAAAAGGGATAAAACTCTGGATTATAAAAGGACTATTGGGAAAGAAATGAATACATTTAGGGATGATTGAGAAACAAAAGGGGAAAAAAAGCTTATCAACACTTTAGCAGAAAAGATTTTAAACAGTAAGGGTTGATGTTGACACAGGATGCTATTTTTTGCATCATGATGCACACAATAGAATTTTGTTTTTCAGCATCCAACAAAGTATTTAGCAATTGCCATTCATTATATCAGAGTTCCCAAAACAATGCACAGCCAGATAGACTGGGGAGGGGAACAACCCTCCAATTTTAGAACGCTGCATTGGATAATGTAGTTTTGGCTGTTTTCCTGAAGTCCAAGGATGGAACCAGATAGACTTTCTTTGGAAGAGAATTCCACTCTTTAGTACATCTGGGCCTCATTATGTAGTGGCTGGAGATATCCTTAGAGGATAGTGGAAAAGTATCTGCTCACATACATTCCTTTCTTGAGCTATCACGTGGCAAAAGCTCCACAGTAGTTTACATTGATTGCTGAATGGGCGGGAGAGAGAACGTTTAAAGATTACAATATTTCATGTGAACAAAGATAAAGGGCTAAATCCAATTGCTCATCTCTCCTAAATTAGACCTGCTGAACTGTAAATCACAATTACGTATATCATATAGATTCTATGGGCTTACTTTAGTTGAGACTGAGAACTGGATTTAAGCCATGGAATCTATTATGAAAGATCCTTGCTAAAGCTATTCCCCGACCCCATATAGGGATGTTTAAAATGCTGTTTACAGTGTATTTGTATTAGTTTTAAAATTTGTGAGTAGTCTTATTTGGTTATTTGGGGGGAGGTATTTATATTTATTTCCTTATCAGTTATATTAGTCTTACAGTTCCTTGAATTGCTGACTACCTGGAGCATCAGATAAGGAAGCTGATGTCTTTTTAAACTGAACTGAATAAGCACATAAATCATTAACCTCCCTGGTGTGGCCACAACTTCTCATACAAACTGGCAGCAAGGCTGAAGTGCTATTCCCTAGAGATGTCTTTAAGCAAGGCCAAGGAGTGCAGTTAGCATGCTCAGACCACGGATCCTCAGGAGCACCTGCCTCTCAGCTCATCTTGCTGGTTTAGTAAACCAAATGAATGCTATAAACAATTCTGAATCTATTACTGATGCGTGCCGGAGGCAAAATACACTTTATCGACAAAACAAAAAGAGTGACCTTTTGCTCAGAATTGGTAACACTGCAGTAGTTATGATGAGGTACATATAAAAAGTAGCAACTAGAAAATATCTTAAAATATATTCATTTTCCTCCTCCTCCTCCTCTTCTCCCTCCTCCTCCTCCTTCTCCTTCTTTTTGAAGTTCCGTTTTGAAGATACACAACATGGCCCCTTTTACATGTGTGGTGAAACTTGCTCCCTCTTTCCTCTCTGAATATTGACAGGGAAATTTATCCTGCAGTTGTCAGGAGTGCCAGTAGAAAAATATAAGACAGAAGCCCCACATCCTTCCAGACAACGGGAGGGCAAAGTGAAGGAAATGGGCCGAGGAAGTCCTTCATAATGCCCCCCCCCAAAAAAAATGCTTATGGATTTTCCAGTTTAAACAATTTACAAAAATGGTCCATCACACAGCAACATGTCCCCAAATGCGGCATCATCCATGCTTTACAACATCTCAAGCCCCCTCCTCTAACTAAAAGATGACAAACAGTGGAACTGACTTCCAGGTTGGGTTTTAAGAGCCCTTAAAGTCATTAATCATGAAATGGAAAAACACTATTCCTCAGGAAAACACTTTTGCTGGAAAAACAAACAAACACCTGTTTGAAACATCTTCTGTCCCTGTCCCCTGTTTTCTCTTCTGCCATCAGCAGGACTAAATATCAGAAGTGCTTGCTGTGCTAGATGCATTGATTAGATCCAGACTTAGCAATGCATAGAATAGACTCATTGAAATCAATGGAACTCATTAGTAACCTAAGTCCCACTGACTTCAGTCTCTCCATTCTAAGCCCTGAGCTGGCAGAGTTACTTTTCAGACATAATTGATTCTATTAGTTATTATGATGTTTTAAATGTAGCCATTCCTGTTACTTATTACAATGGCAAAGAAAGGGAAAGGAAAATGGTTCAGATTGGTAAAATAATGGCATAAAATCTGAAAACATCCCATCAAAGTAATTTTTGAAAACTTCTAAAAACTGTTACTTTTTATATCAACTTTGTTCTTACTTCTTATGTTGCTTTTAGAATACAACTTTTCTACATCCTTGTTATAAAAAAGTGTTATTATTATAAAAAAGTGTCATCTCCCACTACCATCCTTGCACCACAGTCTTTTCACGCTACACAATTATAGTGCTTTGATTCCGCTTTAACTGACATGGTTTCATCCCATAGAATCTTGAGATTTGTAGTTTAGTGAAGGGCATTTAGTATTCTCACCCAGAAAGCAACTCTAATGCCTTACCAAGCTACAAACCCCAGGATTTCATAGGATGAAGTCATAGCCTCGGAAGTGGAACCATGGTGTCATAACAGTATAGAATAAAAGGACTCCAGGTTGATGCGCTCAGCACATTTAATCAGTGCATTCCATTAAAGTCTATCCAACTTCAAGGACACTACCAATAGCATCAACACAATATCTTGTCTCCAGGGGTAGCAATCTCTCTGCCATAGAAAAGAAGTGCCATGGAGAGACTTTCTAACATAGCTCCATAGTTATAGAAGTTAGAACTCTATTCTTTAAAGGAGAATTTTTCAGAAAGCTGTTTCAAAAAGTTGATGATTCTACCCAATACCTCACAAGTCAGTTTTGCACTCTTATGAAAACAGTATGGCCCAGGATGAAAAGATAATTACATTGTGAGCCCCTCTCCCCTGTAGCTGTATCTTGTCTTATATTTACTTCACATTTACTACTGATACTGAACTTCAGTACAGAACAGGAGTGGGCAACTATGTTGGGGTGGAGGCTTTTTTCTCTCTCTCATTCTTCCTGCACCCCGTGTGCTCACTGCCACATTTTCGTCAGACCAGAAGTGATGGTTTAAGTCTCAGACAGTTTCCAGCCATTCATGGTAGAATATAGCGGAAAACTAGCAGGACAATTTGTGGTCATTTCTTCACATAAAAAATGATGGTGGGGTGGGGGAATGTGGGGGTCAAAAGGTCTCCTTCTCTGTTGTATAACAACTGGACAATAATATTAAAATAAAAAAAACCTGTAGGACTTTTTTAAAAACATTAAATAAAGCTGTGTAAAACAAAGTTGACCTATATCTGTATTTGTATCTGTTGTCATAGACAACAGAGAAATAACTATTTACGTGTGTCTTTAATGTCACATAAGAAAGCCAACCTTACTTGGATGATGATATCTGGCAGAAGCATTCCCCTTCCAGAAAAGCCATAATCTTGAACAGGGCGGCAAGGTGAACGACACACCTATTGACATGCAGTTGTGAGGAGAAGGGTATGTTCTCCTGCTCTCTGTTTGTTTTACTGTGTAATTCCTACAGGGACAGGCTTCTATTTGCCACACTAAATTTTGTTGTTCACATTCTGCCTGTAACACATTCTCTTTGTTCTTCTCCTAGAGGTAGGCAAACAGAATTGGCATTCTTGTTAGCAATCTCTGAAGGCACAGCAAATGCAGATACAGCTAATCCCCTCCCACTTGTTATTCAGGAATTGGTGCCTGCCAATAGGATTTGGGAGTCCCTGAAGGCATGAGTTTGAAGGGAAGAGTTAAAATCAGTTTGCTTCATGACATTTTCTGTTCTTGAGCTCATTCATCATATTCATGGAAACAGAACCATGGAGGGGACTGAGGTTGCCAATTAAGTTAAATTAAGCAAGATGGACAGGAATCTAAGTGAACAAGACCACTGGCATGATGGAAAGCAACTTTATTAATGGCAGAGAGCAATCCTGACTAAGATGTTTCTTTTAATCAGGTTTTTCCTTCAGCCTTATGGCTCATTAAAAAGTTCCACTGGGGCGAGGCAGCTCCTAATGCTATATTGCCAAGGAAGGGATCATATTATGAGTATGAGTCTAGGTTATCAATATTAAATCCCAGAGACTGCTCTCACTGACATCCTTCTTATTTAGGGTGGGGAAGGGAAACAAGAGCAACCCATAAACAACTTGAACCACATGGACTAACTTTAATCCTTGATAGAGACTTTGCCCTATCTTGACTGACCACACATCTTGAAATTACTTAGGGAAGCTAATCTGTAGTTGACCTTGTTACTCAACACGTTAAGACATTCTATAAGTACCCCAGGCATAGACTTTGGTTTTAAAATACTTCCTCTGCCACCTTCAGACACAAGGTTTGATTAAACTGTTCCTGAATCATTCCCATTCACATATACACAGACAATCAATTATTTAACCAGATAAGGTACAGGGAAACTAACCTGGAAAAGTAAATGTTTCTGAACTTATAGATGTTTATTCTGCTGAATATACCAGAGTGAGGAAACAGATTGAATTATAAAATGTGGTGGCGAGAATAAAAAGAGAAAGAAAATAAGTTAGGCACAAGATGAAAACAATGAGTAGACTGGCAGTCTTTCCTTGAGAAGTTTTTTCAATAAACGTGTACCAACACTGAAAAGGCCCTGCTCTGTGTTCTAGAAATTATATTTTTATAAATGAACAGTACAGGAAGCAGAGTCTTCTCAAATATATCTCAGCCTTTACTGAGCACCTAACAAGGAGCTAGGAAGTAGTGTCCTTCAGTCAACCAAAGAGTTTGGCTGGGTTGGGAGGCTTAATTCTCAGTGGAAGCGTAGTGAGAAACAGAAGAGTAATTGAACCTTAGAAGAATATGATCAATGAGTGTGAGCCAGATTGGGGGTTGAAGCTTTGGTGGCAGTTTATCCAAAGAGTTGTTATATGACACTTGTGCTTATATGAAAGTTTAAAGATTTAGTGAACTGTCTAAAAAGTACACTGAGGAAATGTATCAAACTTGACCTCCATTTGAAGTCTGAAATACTACTTTATTCTTACTGTTATCTTAATAAACATCACAGTTTATTTTTGTAACTACTGACTCAACTGAGTTGCATACAATATATAAAGTAACACAGAAAACACACTACCATAAAATTATTAAGGGGTTCTAAATAAACATGCTATAATGGGGAAGGCTGAGCTGTTCGGTAAAGATAGGGCACCTTACCATATCGGGAATTTCCACACCATAGTCTGGAATTCTCTGATTCAGTGACAGAATTCAGAGCTTTAATAAAATGTGTGTTTGGGTCAACTAGACACCCCCAGAACTCTATAATACAGGGTAATATATCTTTAAGAAGGAAAGAACTTTCTGTGCTTTCTATTCTGCAATGAATCACCACCCTCACTTGGGTGCCTAAATTTCAAGGTTTCCAAGAACAGATAGGAGTAAGGATGTAAATCTTGCCTTGTTTTATTCGCACATGCAGAAATAAAGAACACTGTTTTTTCTCCTCCAGTGGCTAAAATTATGAAGTTATGACTATATTTTTGTACATTTTTGTACTGTTTCACATTATGTGTCATTTTTGCACAAAAGCATTATTTTATATGTATAACAGAAACTTTTGTGTCTGTGTGGGTGAGAGAGATAGGTGAAAAATCCCCAAAAATGAAAAAAAAAATCATAGAAATTCACTGTTTATTTTATAAATAACCACAGGGAAATGACTGTTCTCATTGAGGACAAGGATATTTGTGAGTATTTTTTTTTTACATGCCTAGAGAGTAGGCAGAAGGGCAGAGAGTAGAAATGCCAAGAAGTTCGTGATTCTGTCATCTGAAAAAGCCAGGCAGTGACAGCCATTTCTGTCTCTCAATGGTTGGCAGCCAGTCAAGAGTAAAGCCCATACAAGCGAAGAGGCAGGGCAAAAAAAGAAAAAAGACACAAGGAGATAAAGACACCCACCCAACAAGTTACTCAAAAAGGAGACAGGAAAACAATCCCACACTATTTCAGACAATAGGAAGGTTCATATATTCCCTGAGTTTGTTACTGCTTACTATCTCATGGGCTTTTCTCACAGTGTTAATACACTCTAAGTCTTGAATAAAGGAAGAGGAGTCTTGGCCCTTGTATTCCAGTTTCACTTTTTTAATATCAATTTTAGGGTGTCTTAGTTATGTGGGTTTTTCGTTTTTTTTGCCAGTGGAATGTTTCTGCTAAGAGCTGCTAATGGGAGCAACATCAAAAGAGATCAAACTTTAAACCAAAGACCAAGATACTTTTAAAATATGATTGCAACTTAATTTCATTGTCTTAAGTTAAAGAGAATTAATTTAAAGTTCATTAGGGAGGAAAGGGAGAAGTAAGGAAAACCAAAAGCT
Source organism: Ctenosaura bakeri (assembly GCA_948474755.1). Classification (NCBI taxonomy): domain Eukaryota; kingdom Metazoa; phylum Chordata; class Lepidosauria; order Squamata; family Iguanidae; genus Ctenosaura; species Ctenosaura bakeri. Next base: position 137,533 of record CAOLHI010002040.1, read on the forward strand.
TAGGCAAACACAGGCACACACAGAGAGAGAGAGAGAGAGAGAGAGAGAGAGAGGGAGGGACTAAATTGCCTATACTTTAAATCATTTATTATATTTTAAAGGACCCAGTCTACTTTTCTAAAAGAGTCCTTTGCTTCTCTCAGACAGAATACCTGAGAGTTCAGTGAAACACACTGATAAACAGGCTCCGTCTAACCACAAACATGGGGGCGTTTTAGCTGACCTAAAGTCAATTAGAAAAAAGAATTCAACATCACACAAAGGAGCTTATTTGTTGCAAGTACCAAATAATCAAACCTACACTAGATATTTTATTATCTTTGCTTTCAACTTATAGCCTTGAGAAGTGTAGAGAAGAAAATGAATATTAAAATTTTGTTTTTGGAAGGAAACAGGTTGACATGTTGGGTTACTTGGTCCAAGTTCTAAACACTGAAATATATATACATATTTATCACTTGATTCCTCTACAATGATTACATTTCTTTAATGCAATATGGAATGATAGATTTTACTTGTTAACACACCATGTAAACAAGGCAGATCATGTTCCAACTAAGAAGAACAATCTGAAACTTTGGTCCACAACTCTGCTACTGACAGCCATCTGGCACTGATGAAACTGGAAATAATCATGTACCACACCATAACATGTCATACCCGTGTTGCCTAAATGTAGTATCTGTTAAGAACATGGTCTTTAACAGTTCCAGTTTCCTGGTACTTTGATACTTCAGTTCACATGGAAAACCCTTAACATATTGATTTGTTGTTGCTACTGTTGACTGAATAACTCAGAATTTTGTTACTGGTTACTCATGATTTAAATCAACAGGTTGGAACGTGTCCAGAGGAGGGCAATCAAAATGGTGAAGGGTCTGGAAGCCATGCCCTATGAGGAACAGCTTAGGGAGCTGGGTATGTTTAGTCTGCAGAAGAGAAGGTTAAGAGGGGACATGATAGCCATGTTTAAATATTTGAAGGGAGGAGGGAGCAGGCTTGTTTTCTGCTGCTCCAGAGACTAGGACAAGGAGCAATGGATTCAAGCTGCAGAAAAGGAGATTCCACCTGAACCTCAGGAAGAACTTCCTGATGGTCAGAGCTGTCCGGTAGTGGAATCTGCTGCCTCGGAGTGTGGTGGTGTCTCCTTCTTTGGAGGTTTTTAAGCAGAGGCTGGATGGCCATCTGTTGGGAATGCTTTGATGCGTGTTCCTGCATGGCAGGGGGTTGGACTGGATGGCCCCTGTGGTCTCTTCCAACTCTATGAGTCTATGATTCTATAAATGAAAAATATTTCATTATGAGTACTTTTAAGGTAGATTTCTATGTACCATGGACCAATCATACATGCAAATGAGTATCTGAAGTTGTAGTCATCAAGTAATAGACACAGGAATGTAGTCTCATTCCAAATCACACTCTTATATGCATCAGTCACTTTAGCTGTATTCCTAAACAGAACAAACAAAGCAAAACAAATGAATATCCATGGCTTCTTAAATACTTTTCAGTAGGGACAATTAATACAATTAAGTAGTCAGGTGCCATGCGTACAGTAAATTAGGTGTGCAGAAATCAAGTGACGCCATCACATACACAAATGAGGCCTAAGCAAGGCCAGCTAAGAACACTATCCCTCCTAAAGGAAAGGACAAGATGAAACCTTCTCCTAGTTCAAGTAGAAAAGTTGATTGGCATCTTACTGGTGAAAGAACAGCGTCTTCCACAGCACTTATAAGCAGCAAGATAGCTTGAAGGGTGCAGGTTATGCCATGTGACTCACACAGCTGTTGAAGCACTTCCTTCCTGCCCCTCACTATCTGTCGCTGAGGTGGCTGCCTCACTGTACATAATGTCAGGACCAGCCCAGGCTAGTGTGAACAAATTGTGATGAAAAGTCTGGAGATAGCATGAAACAGCCTTTGCCATCATTACAGAAAGTGGTATGTTGACCTTCGGATCACGACAAGTCTGAAATGACTAAGAAGGACACCACAACAACAACACATGGCATAATGCTGACTTTTACCCATTGTGAAATTTTAAGATGAAGCTGGAGATTTGTACTTTGGCAAAATGACTGAGGAATCTGGACAGATGCAAAAAGCATGCTACTATTTGGAGAAGTTGCCTGTGGTGTTTAAGATCTTATAACTCTTCTGCACCTACTATTTTACACCTATAAATTTACAAAAATGGAGTGAGTAGAGCCAGTGTGACGTAGTGAGTTGAGCACTCACTGGAGTGCTCCTATGTTGGACTCCTGGACTCCTACCTTGGAGTCCAGGATTCAATTCCCTGCTCAGCCATGGAAATCCACTGAGTGATCTTGACTTGTCACACACTCTGAGACACAGAAAATTCCCATGATAGGTTCACGTTAGAGTTTCCATAAGTTGGAAATTACTTGAAGGCACAATACCATCAGCACCACCACAACAGCAACAAATAATTTATAAATGGTACACAAGTAGCACACTGTACCCATATTCAAATTATTAAAAATAAAACTTTTAAAAAGACAGAGACAGATTCCTCCTTGCTTCTTATCTAGAGTTAGCACAGACTGATGAATCAAGCACAGGTATAGGTGTCAGAGGAAACAACAAACATGCTTTCTTTTCCCTAGCTGGTATTAAGGGACTCTTTGTTCGCTTTGATACATAAAACAATACAGAAAGGCTCTTATTCTCTATGTTATTTCATAAAAGTAACCTATGCTGAAATGGCTTTGGGGTTCTGCTCTACCTCTACTGAGGTACCAGTGTTGTTTTTGAATTTTGCCACTTCATCCTCAAGGGGTACTGATGGTTTCCTCGGGGCTGAATATGGCATTATTTTTACTATTATTATTTAATTTCCTTGCACCTTAAAGGAAGAATAATGTACCCTGGACAGCTCCTTGGCACTAGTTTTCTAAGTGCAGAGGCTGGGGTTGGAGAAAAGGACTCTACTGTCTAACCCAGAAAAATATAGACAAAGGTTTAGAACACAAATGAACATTAGGGTCATATTTAGATAGGAGCCCAACAGGACTAAAGAGTATTGTTTCTCCTGCCAGTAATAGGTGGTGCTGAACTGGCAGCCTGCTAGAAATAGCCCTCAACTGCTATGGAATGCCAGGTTCATGTTTGAGTCTTCTGACTGCTGGCTGCATTCCTAATTTGTTCTTTTTCTTTCTTTTTTTCCTCTCTCTATCTCTCATTTTCCTAATTTGATTTCCCCTCCCAAGACCTTATTACAAACTGAGAAAGTAGTAAAAAACAGCAGAGATTCATAAAAGATAAAAGAAAACTTTCACAACTTAAGAGGGGGTAATAATAGGGATTTTTTTCTTTCAGGCTGATTATATTGAAAACAATGTGGATTCTACTAACTAAAATAAGTAAGAGTGTTTTAATAAGTAATTATTACCCACTAGTTCTGCTAAAGCTAGTTCATCATGTTGTTATTACACCATAAATCCATCAGCCAATCATTGACTCCTGAAATTATAGTAATTTCTCCTTTTTCAGCCAGTACTGACCTTTTGGTTTTCAGCATAGTTAGAATTAAATTCCAGTGGTGTTTTCATACATCTATAAAATACGTTTCCCCTGCTGTGTTCTCACTATTTGAAACCAAGCCTCTAGATACTTTCACTGTTCAATAATCTAGCACTGCAGTTATCTTGTAGTAATATAGCTAATTTCAGGGAGGCTAAAGCAGGGTGAGGACACTGAGGTCCAGAAGGCCATTTCTGGCATGTTCCAATTCTCAATGGGCCACCATAGTGGGGTTAGCATTGACGTGAAGTGCTGTTTCAGGTGACCAGAAGTCACTTCCAGCGACACATTTTTTCTGCTTCAAGATGGTGGGGGTGTTGGAGGTGGAACAGCATTTACAAGCCAACATGAACCTTTGCTTCTCATTGAAAAAAAAAACACTGTTTAGTGGATATTAATTTTTTTTTAAAAAAAAATCAGGGGGTCTGTGGGCTCTAGAAATGCACGGACTATAGAAGACCCCTCTTAGACTGCATTTAGCCCATAAACCACATGATTCTCACCCTGGGACTAAGCTATTTCTGCCATTTTCCCTTCACACAATTGCAGCGCATAGACTGGAAATATGAATGTTCAAGTTAATTCATTCCCAAATTCTGATTCAGAATTTTCCCAGTTTTAATCGTTCTTCCTTCCATAAATTCCCTCTAATTGACCTTAGGAAATTCAACTCATTATTTGCATTACACAAGTTATAACATTACCTCACTTGGCAAGATTCTTCTAAAGATTATTGTAATTATGTGTGTCGTGAATGTTCTAAACAGCACTGAGGGTAACACAATCAGACTCCCAAATTACTTAATATTACGCTGACAGATATGTGCCAATTTCCCTCCTTCTAACACATATTCATGTAGAGATTATGCTAATGATGCTTCAGCTCTTCTTTTGGTCAAACACAGAAATCTTCACAGACTGACAAAGATGTAAAATGGAGAGGGAGGGTAAAAACACTGCCTTTCTTGTCTGTGCTGTAGGAGAAATCTCTCCAGCTGTCACATACCATAGACCAAAGCAGGTAATAACTGGATAAAGTATGCCAACTACTTTTGCAAAAACTGCCATTCCAATAAATTTAAACTAGGCAATAATGAGCTGTGTTGTGTGGTATTTAATCTGTTCTTTTTATTTGGGGAAAAAAAGGTAAAAAGAAATTCTTCAGCGTGACTCGCAGGTATTAAAGTCCGCACATCATTTATGTTGACAGCTTGGCTCCAGGCTATAAAACAGGAGAACCTGTTCTACATCTTCTGTTTAAAAAAGGAGCAGAAAACCTAAACCCCTATCAATCCTCTGTCACACTTTTACAACTTATCTGTGGCAAAAAATGAATCATTGGAAAGGTTTGTTCTGATTCCACAAACAGATCCATCAGCATGGAGAGGCTTGTGAAATGGGATATTCATACAGAGACTGGGAGCTGGTGACAGCCTTCCCATATGGAATGTGGTAACACCTTGCACAACCAATATGTGCTTATAATTTAGAGCCATGTCTAGAACAGTGTCATGTCTAGATCGCCTATATGTGATCACATATGGTGTGATAAAGCCTTTGCAAAGCAATGAAGAATCAAGGAGATGTTAGAGATGGTGCAGAATATAAATTATTGGGGGGGGAAATTCAATCCTACACATTTCAAGCACAGTGTTGGGACTGGGACTGAGGTCTGTACAGTCTGGGTGAATGAATCACTCTCCTTCAAATGCCCTGGAATTCTCCTTTGTTTCTATCTGGGGATTTAACTCAGCTCCTCTGCCCCAGTGACAAAAGAAGCCACTTTGAGTTGCTGAGGCTGAGAGGCACTTGCCTCAGCCATGGTAAATATCTGTGAGAGAACACTGCTACTTCCACCTTCAGAAAAGGCACACAGAAATGGCATAGCAGTTTGTTGCTGTATTCTAAATTGATTTCTTTTATTTTCCATCATATATACAGTTATAAAGGGATGAAAGTTAAAAAGAGAAAAAGATTTAAAATGAGAATACAACATATTGATCCCCAGGGCTGTAATCAGGAATATGTTAAAATGAACATACTGAAAGTCACATATGTGCAAAAATCCACGGTATTGCACAGTAGATGTGTTTGTCTGTTTGTTTCATTTACATGCCACCTTTCTCCCAGAATGCGAATCAAGGGTGCTAACAAAAAGAGTGCTATTAAGCTATTCTTCTGCTCAGCCTACACCAAAGCAGGTGTGAGCTCTTAAGTTTTCCTTTCCTAGGAGAGCAACAAAATAAAACCTTTGCATTAGCTGTTTAATTTTGAATGGAGTGGAGTCCCAGTATATCTCTGGCCATGATATGATAACAAGGGAGGACATGGAAATTTCCAAACTATATGCCCTTGCATGAACTGGCAAGATATTCTATAGGGCACAAAACGATCACCTCAATTATCAGAAGTTCTGGTTTAAGGAAAACTGTAGCCCTTACTGCACTATGTTGTGATCCCATATTGTACTGTCCGGATCAGGACCTGAACACTCCCCAATGCACCAGTCAGTTGCTTGCAGATGGGTAGCATTCAGGACAAGCTGCCCCTTTCTGCAGTACAGCCAGCCTCTTCCTGTGCTGTACCATGATAGTGCTTCCATCCTCCCCATACACCTGCAGCTGATGGGATTATTGCACAAAAGGAGGCCACTCCCAGATTTTTTCTGGTAATTGTATATGGCACTATCATGACGGCTGGTGATGGGACAGCAGTGGGACCACCACCATGTTGTGCAATGGCACCCATTGTGAACCGGCAGCAACATATCCCCATGCTGGGATGGTGCTGTCATATGATAATGGCCTGTGTCCCAATATCTCTGGCATTCCCCAGGACAAAGACAATGCATGAATTCCTCATTCCTCCACAGAATGAGGAGACAGAATTGAAGAAAAGACTGGGTCTATCCTTTGCTGGTCTAAACCCTAGGAATTATTGTCAGGTAAGAGATAAACCTCACATAGCAAGTTGCACTCCTGAAATCTAATGGAAGTAACTATTATATGCAGATCTTGACAACACATAACTTGTGTAGATAAGCATAAAAGACCATAACAAATCAAATTTAAAATACAATTCAGCTGAAATTTTCAATCAAACTCATTCCAGTTAGTTTGCAGAATCCTTATTCAACAACCCACATGAAAGTCCTTATGGAAAAAAATAATTAATTTATCAACTTTTCTAATGGGTTATATAAAAGAGGGGTTCCCGTAGGAAGCTTTACAATCTCACATGTAAAATTTGCATCACAAGAGTAAGACAGCTAGCAGATGAAGAGTTTGCTCACCTGGCAGAAGCAGTTCAACAGACTGAAGTCTACTTGTGATGGTATGTAGGGTGAGGATAGCAAAGGAAAGCAAAGTCGGGAATGCTTGAAAAATAAAATATTTTTGTTAATAAGTATGGAAAAAAACTCATTTGCAGGGGGAAAGTGTTCACTTGAATTCTAAATCCCTCTCCCTGAAAGATATGTGCTTGTGCCTAAGACTGTTTTCCTTTGTGTGCATTAGGAAAAGATGCAGGAACAGCAGCAGCACACATATCAATAGGTATAAGGGTTCACTTCATACTAAATGACACAAAAAGGCTTTATATACTATGGCAAGTACATGGCATAAGAATACTCTCCAGGTTAATTCACCACTCACTACTGAAAGCAACTTCCATTGTAACTCTCATAGGCACTGAGTAGTGTTTGCTGCTGGAAGCGGGCTACTCCAGTGATGGTACAATAAATAAAATAATAGTGATAAATAATGGAGAATTTAGTTACTTATTGTCTAAACAATCCTATTTTCCTGTCCATTAATTCTAGTACCAACTCTCTCATTTAAATCTGTGGTTAGAGTGTTGGAACAGGACTGGGGAGAACAAGACTTAAATCTCTGCTCAGCCATGAAATTCATGGGGTAATCTTGGGCTAAGTCCTAACTTGCAGTATAATTTACCTCACATAGTTGTTGTGAGGATAATACTGAATGAGAGATGAACAACGGATACTCTCTAGAGCTCTTTTGAGGAATTGCATAATACAAATCTACTAAATTAGTAACAACATTTGTTACGTGGCCACAATAAAAGACTACTGAAAAAATCTTACATTTAATGAGTACTCTTAGACAAGAGGTATAGCTCTTTTGGAATGATAGCACATGAAAGTACTGAATACAGTTCACATTTTAAAAAATATATAAAAGTGCTCTTCATCAGAACAATGAAGAGAAAACTGCTACCTGGAATCTAAGTTTTCCATATCCATATACAATTTGTTTTTGTTCATATATGTAGGAAACATTCAATTGTGTCATTCTCCACTTACATTATAAAGTGTAAACTGTTTCGAGAATATTGTATCATACGATCTTAAAATGTACTTCCCTTACCACTGAAACATTTTACCAGTAAACACACAAAAATGTCGTAACTCTCATATACATTCTCCTTTTCCTAAATGTCTGCATTGACACTTACCATTTCACCATTCCTTGTTCTATGAATACCAAAATACTACATACAAGGTTAACTACTTGCATTTATTTAATCATCCTTTTATTTAAGATTATACATTCTGCCCTGCCAGTTCTCAAATGATACTCAGTGTGCCTTACAGAAATCATGGACAATAAAATAAAATTTCATTCAAACAGCAATATGATAAGACAGAGACAGGTTCAGCAGATGGGAATGACATCAAATACAAATTGTCTTCCAAGCTCACTCTAGCTAAGGAGGCCAAAAGGATACCATGGTCAATATGAAAAATTCAGCAGAAGTAAGTTGCCAGGACAGATTGTCAATGAAAGCAACCACAATCTTGTTTCATTTCCAAACCCAGACCAGACTGAAATCAGACTGAATGCCACTTCTTCTTAGAAAACCCAGGAGTTTAAATTGCAAACTTGAGACTAAGAGGAAATTATCCAATACAATGAGATAGTGAGAGTGGTCTTCCCCTGCTCCAAGAGTGATCTCACCACTGCCATGTTTGGATTGGACAGAATGACTGAGTCCACCAAAAACACATTCATTACTGTATTTATCTTTTTACCTAGGGATCAATAAGCTAAAAGGCTAGGATCAAAAGAGTATATAACTGATCCTTTGACACTGCCACCATATAAATATTACAGTGTTCTGTCCATATCAAAGTGGGGAGGGATTACAGACAAATACAATTACCTGATCAGGGAAGTAATATTAGTAATACATGGTAGATAGCACTACTGCTTCCCATCTCCATCCTGGCTCCTGGACTTGGCTGCTTCTAGTTACATTTTCACACAACCAAATAGAATGATTTTTGTCATACAGACAAAAACATGTTTCAAGCATGGCTCCAACAATGGTGATGTAGTTACATGATTTCTTCATCAATTGCCCCACTCCCAAAGGCACAAATTGCGAATTTAAGTGTGAGATGTTTTGCATCCTATTAGAAATTTGAGAATTCACACACACACACACACACCCCTTAGCCAAAGGTCTTCTTGTCATAGCAACCTGCATGTTAGTTATATGCTAACTTGATGACTCCACACAGAAACCCAATTTGCTTTCTAAGAGGAGAATTATCCATTTAAAATGGGAGAATGAGAAGGAGAATGCACCACTGCTAGGCATCTTGGATTCTGGGCTAGGCTTTCATGTGAATCAGTGCTGAAACAAAAGACAATCAAAGGTTTTAACATAAACAAGTAGGGGCTTTCTCTGCCAATGCCTTAGGTATTTCACAGAATATAGTGTGTAACTCTACTGTAATGACATTTGCTCAACAAAGATCTTGACAACTGTACTCCTTTATTGATTGTTTACTCATTTTTGTGCTGAGTAAAACAATTAATTTATATGAGGAAAAAATCCTCATGCACAGCTTTTGCAGCATTTTTGATCTGGTATCATATTCATTTAATCTGCTTTATGAAATTGCTGGAGGAAATATTCAGCTGTTTTCTGAAAGACTGACTTGGGGATTACTGGAGCTGTATAATTGTTCAACTGATCACATGCAAGAAGAAATACTTTATTTGACATTAATCTTACTGAAATGGGCAATGAATTTGAGAAATAGATTGCTGTCTAACTGGCTTGCCAAAATGTCTCTCGCTGAGCGCAACTGGTTCTTTTGAAAAATAAAAAATAAATAGCCTCTTCAAAAATTTTTCAATCTTTATTCAACATCTGCTGTTTCTTCCTCCTCTGGAACATAATTATGCAGAGCTACGGCATAAAACAGGTTGTGTACTTAATAACAGACATCTCAAAACATTCATGTGGTTGCCCTGCAGATGTTTCTTTCATTTCTGTATCTTTCTCTCCTTCTTTAAAACTACATGCACACAACATATGGAAACACCTGAAATGAATCTGCAAAATGAATTCATTTAGAAAGCTCTGGAGAACACCTTCCGTATTTGCATGATAATGAAATGGGCATTGTTTGCTTAACTTTAAAGCATTGATGAGAATCACATGAAATAACCCTGACATTAACCATAAAAGAGTAGAAGTAACAGTGAAAAAGCCATGAAAATTGATCTGTATTAATTCCTATCAGATTTAAATAACCCCCATAAAACTAGCCTCTATACATAGCTATTTATGCATGTATACTTAGGTATCACATACACTGCTGTATCTGTTTAGGAAAATTTCCCCAGGTGGTGAAAAATATCACTGCAGCCAAACTGAGAAGGATCTATGGCATATGGACCCCTGAACATTATGTTGAAGAAAGTTGAGTATCATCATCAACAGCCACAACAACAATGCCATCAGCAGCAGCATCACCGATAGCAGCAATTGCAGCAGCAGCAGAAGATAGGAATTGGAAATATGTGGCTCTCCAGATGTTGCAGATCTCAGCAGCCAAGGTCAGAGTAGGCTGTGATGAGGGAGTCTGGGAGTTTCAGTTCAGCAGAATTTGGAAGGCCATCTGATTATTACCCCCATTGCAAGAGGTTTCAATATATTTGGAATCTGGTCTGCTTTGATTCTAGAGAATGTGAATTTAAAATATAAATAAAAATAAACAATGTGACTCATTTCACATGCAACCATGGTTTTTAAACTTGTTGGCTCAAGAGAAAATGAGAAAGACTTAACTGCATAGTTGGCCAAAATGGGGAAACTGTATTCAAAAGAACTTTCCTCTGCACACTTCTTCTGCCCAGAGGTCTCTAAAAATCCGGTAGAATGTTCCATTTTACTTTTCAACATTTGATGAAGCCCCAAATTTCTGCTCTTCTGACACTGGTTGTCTAAGCCCCCCCCCAGCTTCATAAAATGCAGAACCTTATAGGAAGTAGTTGGTTATATGCTTTTTATGATTTAATACAAGAAACTCTCTGACTATCTTTGAAAGGAATTGTCTCTTCTGATGCTATGGGACCGATGTATCATCAAATAAAATCCTTACAAGAAATACTTATGGGTCTGTGATGAATTATCATCATTTTTCAAAGACACAAATCTGGTAAGTCACATTTACCATTCAGCAAATGTGAACAAAAATGTGGGAGGTGTCATGTAAAAGGATAGATGTTCTGCTCTGAAACTCTTGCAATCTAGAATTACTCAGTTCAAACAGGCAGAAGTATGACATATTTACTTTCCTTTGCATTTTAAACAGATCATTTGTTAGAATGAGTAAAGATTCCAAAGAGCAAATGGAAATGAGGTTAAAATAATGAAAGAAAAAAAACTTACATCAAGGAAAACAATGGAATAGACTAATAAATTGTTTCTTAACAGCAAGCTATTAGCATAACAGCTAAACAAGAAGACAGTTCAAAATATGACACTAAATTACAGTAATTAGTAGGAGGATGTACAGAACTGCCTCCAGCCCCCTATCACATAGAGGTTCACTAGTTTCATGGAAACTTGGAAGCTTCTGTGAAGTTCTTCAGGTGTTTTACCAGATCAGAAATCTCCACATCTACTTCAATATTTTGTTTGGGACAAAATTGTATAGCAACTTTCATTTGAAGAAAGTCTAATGTGAGACCTGCTTCTTACAGTATAATCAGTACTCAGGTTCTGGTGCTTCTGTACCAAATTAATCATAGCATGCCAGTTATAGATGGTTCAAGCATATATTATATGCAAGTATTTTCTTCAAAATAATGGCAGATCTTGCCGGTTTGCCACCTGCAAATCTTTTGAGTGTATAATGAATGGTTTCCATAATGGATGATACAGCTTCCATACAGGTTTTGTATAAATTAGCCATTGATGCCTGCATTCTTCAAAAAAAGCTCATAATGCAGTGGAACTGGCATCTATATTGCAAAGTTAATTTTCCCATTAAAAAGTCTTGTGACACTTTAAAGGCTATTTTACTAAAGAATGAGCTTTAATGGATTGTGATCAGCTCCACTAGAGGCATGCAGTGTCCACACAACAACAACAACACACACACACACACACACACACAAACACTGGCTGGGATTGAAAACACTCGTAAGAGAGAAAAGAAACTGCGAGGTAACACTAAGTACAAGATTAACAGTGGTCATTCAAATAAGGACAGAACTCCAGTTGTTAGAAAGCATACTGACATCTAGGCACTGATAAACTTAGCAATGCTTTTTTTTAGGATATACAATAGATAAGACCTCTCACAGATTTAAACACAAAGGAAATCTCATCTCAAATTCTCCTCCATGCCCTGACATCCACTGTCATTGATTAGGGTGGAAAAGGCAGAAAGTGGAGGCACAATACTACAAAACCTAATTCTCAGACTGATTAGCAAAGTAGCAGGGAAATGGAATTCATCTTAAACATCTTAGTTTTAGGGATTCTACTCCCAACAATCAGACGGTTACTCCTAAAAATTCTATTGCATCACTACTAGTCATGTTTTCATGAAAATGAATTATGTTTGTTTAGAAGTTTTGTTAAGATTATGATTCCTTTCCTTTTCTTTCTTGTTTATCTATTGTATGTTTCTATATTGTTAACAATAAAAAGAATTTTTTAAAAAATGAATTATGACAAGAATCTTATTGTCTTTGCCAGCAGCATAACTATAGTAGCAGTAAGGGGAAAGGCAGCAGTGAGAAACCAGTGGTGAAGACATCAAGAAATAATTACTGGTTGTGATGGGAAGAGAAACTGCTGGCTCCATACTACCTGCTTCTCAGATCACTGATGTTTCCCTTCCCTTCCCTTGCCACTCCCCTCTCTCTGTTCTTGGAGTAAGACACTCTGGGAAGGATGGTTCTGACAATCATTTGCTCCCATAAGCATCTAGAAAATAGATAGTATGGACCTGGTATTCTTCTCTGTTGGCGGGACTGTCGCCAACTTTCTTTGTGAGTACTGAGGAAATGCAACCTATGTATTCTTACTAAAATCTTTAGTAATAGTTAATACCTTTATTATGATCCATGAAACATTAATCACAAAATGGGAAACTTCAAAAGCTTGTCTATTTTGTGATGTTTGAGCGATCGTAATTAAGGTATTACTGAACTCTGATTTTTGTTGTTATGCATGAACCACATGCCTGTTTTTGCTTTTGCTTTTCCTTTCTAACAAGACACTATTTACTTTTCTCCCAATAGACTGAGCACTTTATACTAAATAATGTATATTTTAATTCTATCTCTTTTGTACAAAGCCATTTTTATCCTCTTAAAAAAGTCCACATGGACAAAAGCACTAAATATTTTAAACATTTATACACTGCTGTTTATCTTCTTCAGAGTTTAAGGCAGTGTATATTCAGTTTATCAAACGACAAATACAATAATAAAACAGATAAACCACTTGAAACCTCATTAAGGTTTTAAGAGTTTTAAATGGCTGAGTGAACAAACAGAATGATGTGCCTTGCAGTTGCCATCATGTAAACCTGTAAAAAGTCACAACTAAGAAAAATACTATATCGCCAGCTTTCCTTGTTCCTCATCCAGGGCTCTGGAGCAAGTCTGTTCGGTGTTTGCTAAATGTATGCGTAATTGTGGTGCTAACTGCAAGCTTTAATTCAAAACTTCACATAAAAATACCTAGCTGTGGTCATTTCCTTTCCATGGCCATTTCCGCACTAGCCTGTTATAGCACTATGATTCCACTTGCAACATCCAGCTGGCCCCTCCTGAAACTGTAAACCCCAGGATTCCATAGGATGTTGCAAGTGGAATCATAGTGCTATAACAGGCTAGTGCGGAAATAGTCCAAGTGCTATACGTGCCCCCTTCAAACACCAAAACATAGCACACTACCAGACATACTCTTGATTCTTTAATTTTGACTTTGTCAACATGAAATTTAATGTGCATGCATTATTTACGATAGTGTAATGTTGATGGCAGAATTACCATGGTACAAAATAGTATATTTTAAGATTACTTCAGTACCTGCTAAGTTCATGCTGTCAAGAGTTTTCTGACAAATCAAGAGAGAGCTTATTTCATATTTATATAAATATGTCCATGCTAATGCAATTGAAAACTGCCTGCCTGGAAATGGACTCTAAATTCCTTGTGAAATGGAGGTGATGACTGTCGAAAGGAAATATATATATATAAAAAATTGAAGAGAAAAAGGAAAAAAAAAAAGAAATATCTAGCAAAGTTTCACAGATAAAGAAAGGAGGAAGCTCAAATTTTACAATGACTTTTCCATCTTGGTTTCCCCCCACATCATTTAGGAACCATGTCTAACCTACAGCAATGTTTGCAGATCTCTGATATTTAGAAGAAGGTTTCTTTTACGTGTACTATACTCAGCTGTATGATACTAACAACATACTAGGAAGGGTGGGGCAGCAAATAGCTAATCTGATTTTAAGTCTATGAAATCCATAATGTTTCATGAATGACCATGTGCACTCTCTCCCCCATCCCCCCTCTCTTTGTATGTATGTATGTATGTATGTATGTATGTATATAAAACACACACACACACACACAATTTAAATGAGTGATTTTTCATACTGAAGGAATAACAGCTGCAAATAAAACTGGGGAAAATGTGAAAAGGTAGATGGGTTTTCCATTGAAATCTGTTGCTTGAGGCCCAGAAAACAACTGTGACAATACTGAACCTGCTTCGTACATGTACCTTTTATTAAGCATGAATAGAAATACTTTAAATATATTTTCCTTGGGCAGAATTATACGTATTTTTTTTAAAAAAAAGTTAGAAATGATACAATCAGCCCTCTCTCTTTTTATTCTCCTGAGTGATGTCTGTTTCCCTCTAAGCAGAAGGTTAAAAATAATTTCAGTGTGAACTATCTCTCATATCAAATCTTGTTTTTGAATCTGCTAAGCAGCAGCATTTGATTTCTTTTTAACAAATATCTTTAAGTTGGATGCCTTTCTTATAACAAAAGATTACATTTGTAGTTTCAGGCAAAAATACTCTTTAATAGTAGCCATAAATACGTGCATATTTAATGAACATTTCTTTTGTAATGCAAAATTTTCATTTTGGGGAGAGAAAAACATCACATTTCTGTTCTGTCTTTAAACCACTGTAGTTACAAACCTACCTTTTGTTCCAAACCATCCTTATTTGCTTTCAACAGAGGAATCAAAGAAAGAGTCCAGAATTAAGAAGTGAAGAGGAAATGCCAGAGACTGTTAAAAGACAACTAAATGACAAACAGCAGATTTCATGTTCAAATCCTCCGCCTGGAAAACCCCTAAATATCCTGTTTATTTGGAAGAAAGGAATTGAAACAACAAATTAAGATACTACTATAACTGGTCATATAGATTAAGAGTGTGTCAAAAATGAACAAACATAAATTCTACCATTGACACAAATTGAAGACATTGAATCAGACCAAAAGGCTATTGATTCTGCCCCATGATTATGGCAGAGTTTAGCAGTTTTATCATTATCTTCTTTATGGTTAAAATTATTTGTTTCCATATAGCTCCGATACACTTCACTGATACCTGCTGCATCTTCAAACAGAGTCATCTGTTACTCTATTGGGGATGGTTCATATACTCACAGATCTCACAGAATTTTTCTTGCAAAATGAAGAGTAGCAGGACCAGCTACCTCTGTCACTTAGTGTAATGTGTGACAACAAATTTTCAAGTTTATTCCATAGCTCTTTCCACACGTGGGGAGTGAATCGGGCAGAAACGGGACTCACTGGATTTCTGCTCTATCCAATCAAGTCCGTCAAGACGAGGAGAAGTGCAACCTCGTTGCTCCGCACTGCTCCGGCATCCAAAATGGCGGCTTCCAGTTGGTGGAGGCTCTCCAACAACGGGAGAAGCTCGCCAGCCTAAAGCCCACCCCTGGCAGATCTGCAAGCGTGCACTAGTGTGCGCCTGCAAATCTGCACCGGAGCGCGGTGACGGAGCAACACAGGGTCGCACACTCCGTGCTTTTGAAAAGCCTCTTAAAAGAGGTTTTTAAAAAGCACAGTGTGTGACCAGTTCCAGTCGCTCCGGAGCAGACTGAGGTGCGGAACTATGAAAAGTAGTCCGACCCAGTCCACTCCACGGTGCAGAAGACCTCCGTCAGAGGTCGCTCTGAGCCGTCTTAATAGCCCAGTGTGGAAAGGGCCCATGTTCTCCTTTATCTTATGTATGCATGAACACCTGCACACTCCCTCAATCACATGACGGATGAAGATGGGCTTGGTGAGCTCTTTGTATCTTTCTTGATATGGCCTGCTAATTTCGTACTGGCTTTGCATTGCTATTTTCATTGCATGTAGCCTTTAATTTTCAAGCATATCGTTCAGGAATTCTAAACTATATATTCCAGGGGATTAGAGAAAGCTCAGTAGACCCAAAGTAATCATATCATGCACACAGAAGACTGAGGAGCATATGCTTACTAATACATAGGTGAGATCATATGCACATTAGGCAATTAGTTCTTGTTATGTGCCTTCAAGTTGACCCCATCATAGGGTTTTCCTGGCAAGATTTATTTAGAGGAAGTCTGTCATTATCCTCTTCTAAGGCTGAAAGAGTATGACTTGCCCAAGATCACCCAGTGGACTTCCACCGCTCAGTAGATATTTGAACACTGGTCTCATGGTGTCCAGGTCCAACACTTAAGCTACCATTCCACACTAGCTCCTTAGCAATATCCAGATGAATGCCTCTCATCCTTTTACCTCAAAACAAAAAAAGTTAACAAAAAGAAGCAAAAGGACCAAGATCTTGTTTGCATGAATAGCTCAGTACTTACTTTCTGTAGGTTCTTCATAAAAATAAGTCAGATCCTTTCATGGATCTTTGATTCTGATATTTACAACCAACACCTGAAAATATCAGCTATCAAGTAACACTAAAGGTCTTTCTGCACTACACTGTTATAATGCTATTATTCCACTTTCAACATCCTGTGGAATGCTAGGTTTTGTATTTTACTGAGGCCAAAGAGCTCTCTGGCTGAGAGTTCTAAATGCCCCTCTGTAAACTGCAAACTCCAGGATTCTATAGGACATTGAAAGTGGAATAATAGCACTATAGTGCAGAAAGGCCCTATGACACCATACCTCTGATGTGCTCTTTTATGTCACAATAAAATGCTTAATCGTTAATGTGCTGCAGGATTCTAATTGTTTAGTTGTATTACATTGCCCACATACATGAGGCATTCCTATATTTTTCACACTGGGAAATTCCCTGTGTCATCAGAAAAAGTTTCCTGAAAAAGAACATCTCCTGAAACTTTTCAGAAACCATTCTGTACCCAGAGCACACGATACTGAACATCTAAGCTCTTTTAAGAATCATTGTGCATGCAAGGACATTGGCACAAAATCAAGAATATTCATAGCAGAATTGTTCATAACATCAAATATTCTGAAAACAATTTTTGAAACATATCTCCAAGTCTTACAATTGATATCAGACTTGAAATGATGGCTAACCATGAAACAACTGAAGTCACCTAACTAGAAGCAAACGTGCAGCACCACAGAACTTAAATTCTCAGTTATGCACCACAAAATATGTATCCCTTATGGTTCTGAAACAGGTGTCCTTATGGAATATTGTACTCTTGGAACCAGTATCTGTCCCTGGAACAAAGTGATTTAGACACTGACAGAACCGTATGGTATATTTTCCTATTGTACTTATGTGGAATCTTTGGTCCTTCCAGAGTTGAACCTCAACTCTCAGCAGCCATCAGAAGGGCAGTGTTATAACTGTAATTCAAAACAACTGGAGGAACAAAGATAAAGATATGCTTGGCAAATATGAAATTATGTGCCACAGTACTGTGTAATTCCCTATTTTATTTTATATTCCCATAGTGATTAGTAAGAACAATGGAACAACAAACAGGAACATGTGAGCAATGCAAGTTAGTAATGTTCATAGATGTTTCTTTCAATCCTAAATCATTAGTTTGTACTTTGTATCATACTGGAATCTTATTTGAGACACATGGATCCTAAAAAAGTTTGAGAGACCATCAACATTTCTAGAACCTCTGAACAAGAAACAGACTATAGCACTGGAAACAATTGGGGATTACTGGACTTAAAAGTCTAAGAATTTAGAAATTATCAATTCTTCAATTCATTCTCTTATATTATTGATTATTTTAAAAAATATTGCTAGTATACACTCATGACAGGGTTTTGACAACATCTGGGGATGGGGTGGAATGAACATATAGGGAAACAATATGTCAAAGTTACCCTAAATGAAAGCCATCTGAAATCTAAGATTTGTCCTTGCTACTGAATACATAACTGTACAATGGTTTCAGATTCCCAACTGTTCAACAAAATCAACAACAAAAAGCTTCCCCACTCTTCTAAATTGGGTTCTTCTCAATGAAAGAAAACTGGGACCCTTTCCTCATCGTACCTGGATTCCACAACATCCCAGCATCATCCATTGCTGGGATGGGAACGTTTTCCAAAAGCTCCCCTCCACACCCAGCTGGCTGCTGGTGGATGGCAGCATTCAGGACACACTCCTTCCTTCTGCAATGCAGCTGGCCTCTTCTGGTGCTGCACTGAGAAAGGTAGCACTTTGACATCACTTCCACCCTTCCCACATGGCCCCAGACGATGTGATTGTCATGCAAAAAGGGCCTATTACCGGATTTTTTTTCTGGTAACAGTATAACACGTAATCACAACGGCTTGGAATGGGACAGGAGTGGGACCGTGATGACATTGTGTGATAGCACATGTCACAGACTGCCTTCAACGCGTCCCTATGCTGGGATGGGGCTGTAGTGTGGAAATGGCCTCGGAAGAAAATCAGGAGTAAATTATTGTGTGAACTGATGTTGAGTTCATTTCTGGTACAGAAAACAAATTTGTCAACTGATAGTGAGAGATGTTCTACTCTTTAATCTTAAGTATTTGGTTGGTCTCTTGATCACTCTTGGCTTGGGTTGGTGGATCACATAGAGTTCTACCATAAACAGAAAATAATCTCTTCTCCACTACTGAGTATCATATAATGCAGATCCATCCATCCATCTTCATATTCCCATATGCATGCTTAAAGCAACAACCATCTATTGAACTACTTGACTTGACCTTGCTCCTATTAACCTTCAAGAAACTTAATCGCCCAACCCCTCACCCCATTCTTCTTCACTTCATGAGATTAACTTATATAGAGCTAAACTATGAGCTTCAGATGAGAGTTTCATTTATTTAACATTTCAAAGCACCATGTATTGCATAGAATTTCATAAAGCATACATAACACTGTTGGTAAATATGTAATACTTCACATGTTGTTGCTGCTGCAACAATAATATATAACCGTAAATAGGAAAGTCAAGTATAAGATTCAATATACAGTGAATCATAATTAAACAACAGGTCAGAAGCACATGACAATATCAAATAGCAATGCAAAGCCAGTATGAAATTAGCAGGCCAGATCAAGAAAGAGACAAAGAGCTGTACAAGTTAAAACTGGGTGAACAATATGTAAAAGCGCTGAAAGAGAACTCAAAAGAAAAGTATCAGTTTCGTAGGACAGAATAATCTGATCACGTAGGACAGAATAATCTGATCACGGAAGACAAAAGACCTGCTAAGCATGATGGGAAGAGAGAATAGAATGAAGAATGAAGGCAGTCTCTAATAAAATGAAAGATCAGGTCCTTGAAATCTGCTGTGTTCTTCTAATATGGGAGGCAGAAGAATTCATAGGAGTAGCATTTTTGGCACTCAAAACTGTCTCTGACATTGGTGCAAATTTAATTGCATGAATTAACGGCCCTCAAGAGCACACAAAATGTTATACAGTAACATGTGTGCAAAAGCAAAACTAACCCACTCAGCTTTTTCTACAAATAATAATCTGGGACACTAAGACATCATGGCAAAAGTTAATCTAATAAGTCTCTCATTATCCTATAATACTTTAAGTCTGTGCTGTTAGCTAAACAGTTGTCAAAGAAATTCTGAGCCCTATTTACATGAAGCCAAAAGAGAGAGGAATAAACATAGAGATTGTGTGTTGCGCTCTAATTATGAAAAACAAATTGTTCTTTTTGCAGTCTATCTGGAAAGGTTAGCAGCTTCTCTTCTGAAACAAATCTCAGGCAGTCTCTATCATGTCGGCAACATGGATTGTATGACATCTGTAGCAGAAAGACATACCACCTTACTGAGAAAAATAAATAAATAAATAAATTCTAAAACCATGTTTTTCAAGTGTCAGGAAACGCTGATGATAAGAACCCTGGACTGAAGAAAATTTTAACAGTTTAGAACTTATTCTGTGAAAATTCACACTTTTTTTTTTTTGCACACAAAACAAGGTTGTGTGCAAAATTTTGTGTGCACAAAAATTTTGCATAGACTCCCCAAAACTGTGAATAGCTTTCAAAAGCTATGTAGCTTTCTTGAAGATTTTCTCACAGTGAGAAAAATATTGCTAAAATTTGTCAGTGCTTCCTTCTAGAATGAAATGAGTAAAGAATTGTATCCCTATACCATACATAACAGATTAGCATCTGACTTGAAAGAAGAGGGTGGCAGAAAAGGGAAAAGTACTTTTTCATGATCTACTTCATCTCAGATTCAGATCCTTTCTGCATTACACTGTTATAGTGCTTTTATTCAATTTTCAACATCTTGTGGAATTCTGGGGTTTGTAGCTTATGGAGGCCAAAGAGCTCTCTGGATGAGAATTCTAAATGCCCCTCCCTAAACTATAAACCCCAGGTTTCCATAGGATGTTGAAATGGAATAGTAACATACCCTACTTCAGATAGCCCACCTACTAGTGAATATACTCTAAATATTGCTATGTATCTCAGCGTTAAAAACACATGAGGCAGTAATAACTACATCCAGGTTCAATTATTAGATTAACCTTAGGCCTATTTTTTTACTAAGGCGAGTTGGACCAGCTCAGATTTCAGAAGGAACTGGACAGCATCATCTCAGACTGCATGTGGGATTTGGTTAGTATCCCACATGCATGCAACTACAGTTCTCCTAAAGACAGGAAATTGATTCTCACCACTGAGCTAGGAGAAAAGGCAAAGTCCCAGGGACAGGAGAAAGGTAGAAAAAAAGGATGGCAGTGTTGCTATTTTATTGTTGTTGTTGTTGCTGCTGCTGCTCCTGCCTTTCCATTTCCTTTGCCTCTAATAAATGAGAAACATCTGTTTGTTGAAGGAGGAATCTTATAGCTTGTCTCCCCACAAAAAATTAAAAAAAAAAAGAATCTGACAGTGGGGTGTTGCCCTCCAATATCCTGCAGGGGTTCCTACCCAGTCCCTGAAAGTTGTCTATTCCTGTCACAAAGTAGTCCTCCACTGGCAATCTAAAGTGCTCTAGATAATAAACAGGTTTGCCAGATCACTAAGAACAAGGCCTAGCAAATTCCCTGAACATGCTGCAAATTATCTGCTTGAAATGTTGAGTGAAAGAAGGATTGCATCACTTTAAACAGAAGTTACCTACAGACATATTAGCCAGAGTCCCAAAGAAAAGGGTACAATAATATCCCCATTAAATAAGAATTCAAGTGATGTCATTATTTAAAAGCACATCTGGTGTGAAGAGTGTGTCTGTTAGTCACGGCCAAGTCCCAGGAATGAGTAACTAAATTCAAATACAAACGTACTGCCAGTGTTCTAGTTCACAGTTCCTTAAGCCAGTTTGTGGAGGAAAATCTAAAGACACATCTGACATGCAGCAGGCAAAAGATACTGCTCTTGTGACTGGAAGGGGGAGAAATGGACAATCTAGAGGCTTTATTTTGTTCATCAGTCACAAGGCAGAATTCTCTGTACTTCTATTCTCTCCCTTGCCTGAAAGGCCTCTTGAAGCCTAGAGGCACACAATCCAAGAAAGTTAATGAGAGTACATAACAAATTCCTTACTATTTCCTGCCCATGTATGCATCCTATTAAAAAGGCTCCTTGCTAAGAACATTGTGGATCCTTCATTTAGCAGGTACAAGACACTTGTAGCTTCTTTTCAAAGAAAAATAGGGTACAAAATGGAGCAGGCATCATACATCTTAAACCTAGAGTGCAGATGCAAGCAAGGCAAACAATATGTGTATATGTGTGAAATATGTATTGTCCTTGAGGGGCATTGCCTAAATGTCAAGAGAATTAGTCGGTGGTTGAAGGAGACAGTCTGGATAAATAAATCCTCTGAAATCATAGAAAAGTGAATTAAAATGACTCTAAGCCTTGCAAAGTATAGCACAGAAATGCCTTGCAGTGTTTAGAACAATGAAGAAGAAGGTGGGATGTAACTTGCTATTTCTTCCTCCTTATCCAAAGACTAATCAACCTGGCCAGAAATACTGGGATCATCCCAACATCTTATTTACGCACTATACAAAATAAGCCCTGAGACTTAGGCCCTTTTCGCACGGGCCTTTGCGCGCGCGATAGCCCCGTGAGCCTCGTGGGAGTGGGAGCGTCGCTCCGCACGACGCACTCCCACTTCCGCCCGGCTCACGGGGCTGAAGCGGCGCGAGCGCGGGTTTTTTGATTTTTGCGTACAAGCGAAAATCACCCCGCGCTCGCGCAACGCTCCCGGAGCCCACCCGCACTTACCTTTCGTGTGGAGCCTCCGGGAGCCGGCCGGGTCGCGCTTCCTTCCCTCCGCCCCTGTGGAAGGAAGGAGCAGGGTGGGGAGGTAGCACGACGGACGCGACGCCCGCTGCGCGCGCGCGCGGGGGGTGACGCGACGCCGCCCGCTTCGCGCGCGCAGGGGGGAGGAATCCGGCGCGCGCGGGGGGAGGAATCCGGCGCGCGCGGGGGGAGGAATCCGGCGCGCGCGGGGGGAGGAATCCGGCGCGCGCGGGGGGAGGAATCCGGCACGCGTGGGGGGGAATCCGGCGCGCGCGGGGGAGGAATCCGGCGCGACGCCGCCCGCTTCGTGCGCGCGCGCGGGGTGGGAATCCAGCACGAGGTCTCCCGCTTCGCACGGGGGGAGGGCGGCTTGCGCGGCAAGCCTCCTTCGGTGCCGCTTCCCCGCTGGTTCCTTCGCCTGCGGAAGGAAGGAGGGGGAAGCGGCAGCCTCCCGGACGAGCCTTTTTGCGCTTGCCGGCCTCCCCCACTTGCGCTAGAAGCCTCAGTGCGGAAAGGGCCTTAGACAAATGTAGGGTATTCTGCAGGTATCCAATGCATTCACAAATTATGGTAATAATCTGCTAACCACTAAATGTGAGCCATAACATTGTTCCACAGGTGTGTCAGAGTCATATCGATGATACAATATTTGCCAAAAAGGAATCACAGCTGATCTATATAATAATATCTGCAAGAGGGGGAGGAAGAAGTAGGAGGATGAGGAGGAAGAAGAGGAGTAATAGTAGCAGTAATACTACTACTAGTAGTAGTCCCTTGATGGCCACAAAGAGGGAAAACCGTTTTCCAGGTACCTGAGTTTATTGCTACCTGAAGTATACCCAGTATCCCAAAGTGGGTACATAGTGCCTCCTGTCCTCCTGCTCCTCCTGTCCTTTTTTAACTTGAGGAATCTTATCAGGAATACCACAGAGAGCCCTTTTTTGTGTCCCTGATCATTCTTTAACTTCAGGAGTCTTAACAACAATACCTCAGAAATTCTTGTTCTGTTTTCTAGCTCTTTAAAAACATTTCTAATGAGTTATTAAATATCTCCTTTTCTTTTTAAGGAAGTCTCCTTTTTGAATTTCAACTTGAAACTTGGAACTGGAACATGGACAACAATCAAAAAGACTCTATCAGATTTTAAGACATCTATGATGATTTCCCAAAGAGTTATAAAAGTCACTCTTCTGCTTCACTAACCTCCCCTTTGAATTTCAGTGGTTTGATATGACCCAGTGCATTGCAACTTAGGTAATGATAACAAATACACCATCAATTTTTTATATTTACCACAATTTCCCAATAGCTGTTACCCCAAAACATGGGTGACTCAGGGGTCCACCCACGGTTCCAGTATAGCTGTGAAAAGGTGGAGAATATTAGCTCAAAGAGGAGGCCTGTGAGGGGGGGGTAATCTAATGAGATCTTTTACACGAATGTCTAGTGGTGCTAGTGCAGGGAAGAACCAGCAAAATATCCAAAGTAAGCTTAATTGTTTTACTGGGGAACTGGAATCTCTCTCACACAAAATCCAAGCAGTCACACACTAACACAGGGCTAAGTGAAGGAAAAGGGGTGGAAAGTTTTGGATAGAGAGATTTTCAGGGCAAAGTTGGTGATATTTACAAATCCAGAAGAGAAGCGAAGAAGCGATGTGGCTTAAACATGGGTCTTAGGACAGTACACAAATGAGAATCGTAGCAACAGAGTGGCGACCAGCAATTGGTGTACTGTTAGTTGGCTGGCCAAAAACTGGGGTTTAAATATTCTTTTTCTGCCTGGAGGGCTAAGGTGATAATGGCTCTCTGACAGAATCAACAATGGAGTCCAGAATAGACTAATGGTCTTAGCATTAAGTGACAAAGGGCTAACGGTAGTCCTGATAGCTCTTTAATTGTCAGACAAGTGTGGGGACAAAACGGAAGTTTGCTTGGTCAGAGGGAGAGGAACTAAGACAATCAGCCATCTTGGGGGAACATTTCAGATGCTATTGTCTCTTAAAAATTGAGGTAACTGTACGTCCATTATTGCTGGAGGTTCCTAGTGATTTCCTGACTATTTTGACCTGGCTATGCCTTGAGGTCTCTTTTGACCTGATCTTGCAATGCAAACGTCCAGCCAACTTTACCTCTTAGCCAGTATGGTCATGAAGCCATAACAGGATATATTTAATATTATAACATTTAATATAGTTTGCAAATTAAATTATATCAAAGCAAGGAGTATACAGCCTACTAACACAGCCACATTCATTTTTTGCCTCCATTTAAACATTTTATTTGAAATTGGCTTTGCAACTGGAATGGAAACCAAAATCTACCTATAAACAGAGTGGTATTTCTGAGTATTTGACAAAATGGAACAAAAGTTCATCTTTGGGGAAAGTTACATTTTTTTTCTGTGCATCCCACAGGCTACAATTTCAGTAGTCAATTGGTTCTAGATGGTAGTTTGCACTACAGGAAATGAACAGAGGAATTCTAATTTGGAAAACCATTTTGGTTTCCTTCCTTCTTTAATTCTATTTGCCAGTCAGGGAAGTGCATTAGGGAAGAAGATATACTTGTGTTTTGACTCTTTTTTGTAATTACTGATGAGATATCATGTGCAATTTATTTAAACAAACAATTTCACACAGACAAGAAGAGATTGTCCCATTCCCTTTCTTCTGCCTTCTTTCTCTTTGAAGCCATACCAACTTTTTCTTCTTTTTAACAAAGCACATATTAAATGGTATTGGGAACTAGTGAACATATCCATAGCTGAATATAGTATGCACTAAACAACATTTAGTGCCTAACAGCAGCCACTGCTGATTGAAAACTGGTATACTTCTACAGGCGTATAATTTCTTTCTTGGGATAAACATTATCCATGCAACTCAATACAATTCACTTCCTCAGCAAGTTTTGCCATGGTGAGAGCAGACCACCGCTGTCATGCTATAAAGATTTGTTTTATATGAACCAGTCTCTGCTTGTTCAGTGCCAGACACAATAAGCTTTGGATCATCATTTATATGATTTGCTGTTTTGCTTATCCTGCATCTTAGTTTCAATCTATATTTTTCCACTGTGTGCATTTGGGGTCCAAATTATTAAAGACAAACTTGCCAGGAGGCAGGCTGGAGGGGGGCAGGAGGTGGAAATATAAGAAGATAATTATTTCAAACACTTCTGATGAGGAAAAGTAAAGTCTTTTCAGATGTTGACAATCTGTAACTCTCATTTAAATTATTGTTCTCAAATTACTATGACAATCAAGAAGGAAAATGCATGACAATACTACATTATGATTTAGCTTTAATTTATGATCTTGAATGGGTCCCAGAAGATGCGTTTTCTCAATATTTAGTTCAATGCCACTATTCTTTTATGTAGTCATATGGTGTATTAAACCTGATAGCTTAGAATACTTCAAAAGCAGTTATTCTGAATACTGTGTGTGGGAGGAGAATATTGCTGATAAATAATTCTTTGGGATTTTGGAGCTGCATTGTATTAACTACAGTCCTATAAAGAATGTGAATTTGGTTCTCAGGCCTTTTAACACAAAGCCACATCTTACACATGCACAAACAAGCTACCCAGGACAATCCCCTGAAACTGAATTCTGAG
The DNA here is from genome assembly GCA_948474755.1 of Ctenosaura bakeri. Taxonomy (NCBI): domain Eukaryota; kingdom Metazoa; phylum Chordata; class Lepidosauria; order Squamata; family Iguanidae; genus Ctenosaura; species Ctenosaura bakeri. Next base: position 163,727 of record CAOLHI010002040.1, read on the forward strand.
GAGCAATAGTGTGATTCTACACTCCTACAGAATACTTTCTTCTGCTGATTGTAGTGTCTTGGACCTTGGCATTTTGGGGATTTATTTTACTGATAACTTGTTTTCTGCCTGGAACAGACATGAACTGAGAATTGTCAGGCAGTTTTATGGAGCACAATATTTACATCCATCTGATTTCAAAGCAATGCTAGAAAATTGGCTCTTTCTTATTAACCAATCAAAATTTCTACAGGCCTATCACCAAGCCCAAAAATTTGTTAGTACAGTGTCTAAATTCTTCCTTTATTTTATAGAGATTTTAGAGACTTCCACAAAATGGGTACCTCTAAAATAGTCTGGCTAGGGATGTTCATGTGTCCATGTCCATTCCATCATTATGTTTTGAGGTTTGTTGGTTTGTTTGTTTGTTCTGTTTTGTTGCTTCTTCCTAAATTACACGAGCATTTTTAATCTATTCTATGCCTTGCATCTATTAATTACCCCCACCAACTAAAGCAGAATTAAGCAGTGTTTTGTGAGTATCTGAGACAGGCACATTCTTCTAGCTGCACTTTTCAACCATGCACATTTTTTTTAGGATACATCCATGGCCACCCATCAATGTTAGGATGCCAGAGCATTGATCATATCTGCCTTGTGGATAACCAAGAGAGTGAATAATGAAACAAATATGCTGGACTGAAATTAGATTTCTTAACATCCTTACCTCTGACCCACAAATTGCACAATAGCTTGACTGAGTGGCCATGCTGGCTGCGGCTATGAAAGAAGTAAGCCAAAACATCTAGAAAGACCCAACTTGGGAAGGGTTAAACTGGATGTATATTTGGCCCATCTCAGATACTTTTGATCATGTCCATAACAAATGTTCCTAAATAAATTTAGTTAGTGATAGCAAGAGGTTTCTTCTCATGGATGAGTAACTGCTTAAAGAATAGGAAATGGGGGCGGAGGTGGAATTTTAACAGTAAATGAATTTTTTAAAAAATGAGATCTTTCGAGGATCTGTACTGGGATAAGAAACATTAGAAACATTCACGCCAAATAGGAATAATTATTTTTAAGTGCAGAGGCTTTTGCTTTCTTATTGTGAACAACCTTCTAAATAAATAATATCCCTAAGTTATACCTTATGCCATTTTAAGCATCCTGTGATGCTCACAGCTGTAGTAGCTGGAAAGAGATTTTTCAGCAATATTAAATATAGAAAGAGTGACAGCATTCTAAAATCTACTATGAGCCAAGGCAAATTCCAGGATGGGAAAGCTGGGTACAGTTTAAAGCATTAACACTTTCTGGGATCATCAATTTCCATTCTCTGCAGAAATCATTTTATTTTAAAATGCATTATAACTACAGTCATCTCTCCACATTCACTAGGGTTAGGGGCACAGGACCCCTGTGAAAGTGGAAAAACCATGAATAACTCTAGGCCCTCCCAAATCATATTTAGCACGCAAAAAAGTATGATCTTCATATTCAATCCACCATGGATTTGAGGCATCAGGGCTCCTTCACAAGGCAGAAGTGGCTGACTGGTGGGGCTTACTGCCACCTCCACTGCTGCCTCACACCATTTTTAATAGGGACTTACAAGCTTTGTTTGTGGTTTCTCAGTCTCACAAATCTTGCAGTCCCTATTAAAAATGGCATAGGGAGCTAGCAGAGGGGACAGTAAATAATCCATGAATAATCAAATCCACAAAAGTGAAACCTGCAAATATGGAGGGCTGGTTGTATTTGTTGTATTTACTACTAATTTGGGGGGAGAGGCTAGGAATGTCTATTAACTGCTTACCTTATAATGGCTTACCTCTTAAAATCTAACCCATTGCGGTCTCTAACTTATATTCTTCCCAGTAATTCAGAACACTTCCTGAAACTATTGCTCTGCATATGGTAGAACTTCATCTGAATAATGGCTTGCATAGACTCTTCTTCAGTTCCAGGTTTAATTCAAGAAATATGAAGGAATCACAGAATATGCCCATATTCTCATGGAATGCTCGGACATGATTCTGGAACCTTTGGATTCCTGGCTTTCTGTTCTCTGCAGATGCAGCCCAAATCTTTCAATAACTACCATCAGCCTCCAACAAATCTTAGATTAAAGAAGTGGAGTTGCCAAAATATGTGACTTCTGACAGTATTTGAGCCCAGTTTCCTCTAAAATTAAGTGAAAGAACAAATGCATAGTAAATCTAAAGGACTAGAAGCATGTATCTTCTGAATAAAGAGCTATGGGAGAAGAAAAGTGATAAGAAGAAACCTATTCTTTCCATTAAATGAAAAGCAGCTCAAGAAAAAGAGATGAAAAGAACTATTGAACAAACTTCAGTTGGGTGTTACTATCATTTCCGTGAATAGTCTACAAAAGAAAAAGCAGGCAATTAGACCTACTTAATTCCTAATTCTTGCAAATCTACATCACAAATCCAAAAAATTAAGACTCATTTAAAGCTAACCAAGTGGGCAATTAACAGCTTGTTGAACCCATCAATCAGAAAGAGATGTGGGAGGAATTTAAACAGATGTACAAACTGCCAATCCTCAAGTTTGAGTCTTCTCTTCTTTCCTCTTAAACCCGCAATCTAGTAAGGAAGAAAGATTATACTCATTTAGATGAGTGTCATTTTTTTTTCATTCATATATGTTAATATTTGTGCCAAACTTGATTGCTGGGTGTGTAGTTTCCCTCTTCAGAAGGAAAGACAAACACGTAGTACCTGCTGGACTTAATCCCCTTTGCCCCGCTGCCATTCCCTTTCCTGTGTGTGTGTTTGTCTTATTTACATTTTGAGACAAGGGTACTGCCAAAATAACAATTTGTAAGCTGCTCTGAAGACTTCTGTAGCTGAAGAGCAGGATATAAATTCTCTAAATCAGTCATTCTTAACCTGGGCACCTGGAGACCTCTGGGGGTCCAAAGAATCTTCAGGAGGGATGCCTGCAAGGCCCTGCCTCTGGACACAAACGGCAGGGACAAGGCAGCAAGGAGCATTTGCAGCTGCTGAAACTTCTCCCTCATTTGCACACATATCCTCACTGCCATGTTCCCAATGAAAGAGAATGGTGGCAGGCGTGTATGTGCACCCAAACTATGACTCTGGAGACCAGAGTCTGAATCCCCACTCACTCATGAAATCCACTGGTTGACCTCAGGCAAGTCACATTCTCTCAGCCTCAGAGAAAGGCAAAACCAACAAATCTTGCCAAGAAAACCCCTATGATAGGTTTGCCTTAGGGTCCCCATATGTCAGTTTTCAAAGGGGAGACTCGTGATGGCTAGAAAAAAACCTCCCGCATCAGCAGTACTTTATTGTTGTGTGCCTTCAAATCACTTCTGACTTAAGTTAACCCTAAGGTGAGCCTATCACCTTTTTGTTTTTGTTTTTCCCCAAGATTTGTTCAGAGGGAGTTTGCCTTTGCCTTCCTCTGAGGCTAAGAGAATGTGACTTGCCCAAGGTCACTCAGCTTCTGAGCAGGGATTTGAATCCTAGTCTCCAGAAGCCATCCATAAATAAATAAATAAATAAATAAATTGGAAAAATTAAATAAATATTTGAACATTTAAATATAAATATTTAAATTTCGAGTTATGTCCTGGGGTCGCCAGCAACAAATTGTATTTGCAGGGGATCCCTGGTAAAGAAAGTTTAAGAACTACTCCTCTAAATGCAATAAATCAATTCGTCCATATATCCATAATTTCATGAAAGTGCTCTCCAAATGAAAATCAGAACCAAAATCTGCCAGTTTTTAGACAAGGATACTTAATGTGAGGCCTTCTGAGTGATGTTAGACTCCAAGCTCTCATCATGACTCACCATGTGCCATGCAGGGTGGGAACAGATAGGAGCTGGAGTCCAGCAACGTCTAGAGGATCATAAGTTCCTCAGCTGCAGAAGAGCAGCAGAGGTACTGGTCATTTAACCATTTTTCCTATCATTGTTTCCATGCAGAAAATCACCCTGCCCAAATTGATTTTATCCATACAGGAAGAAAAAAAAATATGAAGGGCCTCAGAATCTTTCCTCTAATGATGGTGAATGTAGCTGGAGACACTTTTGAATGGAAAACTGAAAGAAGGGAAAAAGTAGATTATTCTATTCTTCTACTGCCATCTGAAGACTATTATATTGCTTTTTGGCTTTTTTTAAAAAAAAATCACATCTAGTTGGGTGTGTTCTATAAATTCTCTCAAAATGCCAGGTTAAAACATTCCCAAAGAAGAGAGACATGTTAATGTGATCCCTCACAACTGTTACTCTTTAAATCGAGAAACTTTTTTTAAAGAAAAAAGGTGAAGCGATAACTGTTACTTGTTTGGAATTGTCATAGGCACAATATATTGTTCTACACATTCTAGCCAGGTTTTTACCAATGATAGGATCTCAGTATCATAAACATAGAGGAATGTCATATAACAGTGGTTCTTAACAGCTTATTTTGCCAACAGTAATCCCTTTGCTCCAACTTCCAGTGTCTTGCCAGGAGTGGCACCTGCTGCAGCATCACCCCTTCATCTCATTTGGCCCCACTCTGAGTGGGGCAGCCAACTCTGAAGAAGGGTAGCAGGGCAGAGCATAGCGGCCAACTCTAAAGAAGGACAGCTGGCCAAAGAACAGTGGGGCCAAATGAGAAAAGGAGGCACTGCTGAAGTAGGTGCCACCCACTGGCAAGACACTGGAAGTTGGAGTGAGAGATCACCATTGGCAAAATAAGCTGGCACTCAATATTTTTCCCTCCATCTCTCCTCTCCAATTAGTGAAGAAGGCCAAAAAAAAAAAAAAAGGATGTATGTGTGTTTGAGTGTTTCTGATAGTACACTGAACTTCTCTATGCTGGAAAGGAGAGGACAGAAAGAGAAGAAGAGCAAACCTGACAAGCTGGCTGGCTGTGAGCTCCACTGTCACTCGGATGCTGAGCCCACCTCTCAAATGCAGTAGAGCAGCCACGTGACAGGCAATGTGCAGGCTCAGCTAGCCAGCCAATCTGCCCAACTGCGTCCTTTTGCTTTGTTTCCTGTCATGTCACCGCTCTGTTGTGGGGGAGGAGATGGACTGAGCAGCCTTCCAGCCTTTCACGGATCCTCTGTGAGGGCATCACAGATGCCTGGTGGTCCACAGACCCCAGGTCAAGAACCACCATCATACAGTATTCCCAAAATGTGCTTCTGCACACAATGCAAATAGGAGCATGTAGTCATGAGATAATACATTCTTTAAAGAACCATTCAATCATAGTTTTCAAAAGATATTTTTTTTAATACACAGACTTTACATTTCACAATAGCCTGCCTTAAAATGCTGGGCTTTAATGTCATTATTCTAAACAGCGAACTAATTGTTCCCAGAGAAATTCACATTAATTTTGCTTTTGAAAAGTCTCACGTGTTCAGGCTGCCTTTAGCACAAATGAGCTTTAAAGCAAACTAGTTCTTTATATTTTCATCTACTAGTGCAAATAATTATAAAATTATGTACTGTCATAGTGATGGTGGGATTCACATATCACTACAGCCCTGAGCTGTACTATCTTCTTCTCTAATCTAATCTTCCTGTCTTCACTCATTCTAATGATGCTGAATTTTGTATTGCCCATATTTTAAAGTCTGTCAGCCTAATAATCTGTACTCCTTGTACTAAGATGAAAGTCACAACATGGATATCTTGTGGTTTCTCTGAATTTTGTGATGCAGATCATCACTCACAAATTGCATTCAAATGGGCATGTTAGAAATTGATAGAAAAATAACATACTAGGGAATGTTATACAGAAATATTGACGTGAATTTTATTCTTGCTTTAAAAATAGTAATATACAATGATGTGGAAACTGGTTGGAATAGACTTAGGACAGAATGCATGGGAAATTGACATGGGCCAATAAGGTACTGTGGAATCCTTTTCATGGGACTGTTATGCCAGCAGAGGTCCTTGTTTTGTGGGGATAAAGTTTTATTATAATGAATCACAGCTCAGAAAAGCTACTTTTAAGACCATGATTCCCAGAAGCCCCAGCCAGCATGTCTAAGGGTTTTGGGAATTATAGAACAAAAGCTATCTTCTCTAAGTTCTGGAATATTTCTTGTTACTTGTTACTTATGCAAACTGGAGTAACCTCATTTTTAAGGTAAGTCACCTCTTCCCAAAAGTTCTTAATTTGCTATCCCTGAAGAGTAAAGGATTTTATTGGTATGGTGTGAGGGGAGGAGGTAGACATGTTCTCTGCACTATCATTTCTCCTTAAGTAATGAAAAAGTATAGGCCAAATAATTCCAATATTCCAACAATTACATTTTAGAAATACCTCTATTTTTAGCTTGGTGACATTGCTTCAGCTATTGCGGTTGTTTTTGTTCCTCCTTTTTCCCCATTCAGGACTCAAGGCATTGTACAATAGTAAGAAGAAACATGATTTCTAGTCTTGTGGAGAAGAAGGGAAAGAAACAAGCCTAAAAACAAGCCAAGATAGGGAGGAAGAAACAAGACAGTGATAAATATTAGCTCCTGCTGCCACTGCTCCTTTTTAACTCAGCTGTTTATTTACAAAATGGATATTATATACCAAGGGAGAGCTGGCACGGAACAGCAGTTTGAGTGCTGGGTAAGAATTCCAGGAGATTAGAGACTGAATCCCCAACTCTGCCATGGGGTGACTCTGGGCAAATCACACTCTCTCAGACTCAGAGGAAGGCAATGACAAAGTCCCTCCGAATAAACCTTGCCAAGGAATCTCTAATGTATATTCATCTTAGGGTCACCGTAAATTGGGAATAACTTGCAAACATGAGGAATAATATTATATGCCAGTTAAGAAAACCATGAGCATCAAAATTAGGGAAGATCTATAAGTATTAACTTGCAGAATGTAGGAGGCCAGGCTTGCAGTCAGTTGCGTAGTAAAAGAGCCCCTCTACCAAAGAAGGAGGAGGGGGAAGGGGAAGAGGAGGAGGAGGAGGAGGAGGAGAAAGAGGAGGACATTTCTACCCTCCTAAAAACATTGAAATATCAAGTAACTACACATATTTGACATGTCACCACTGATGAGCAGTAACGTTTGAAGCTTATAGATTAAATGACTAATGTTGCCAGCACAGATGCAACTAGACTGTACTTGCCACATCTTAGCATTCAGATTGAGGCCACTGCTCACAACACCAATTTTGCCTTGATGATAACATCTTTTAGGAAAATCCAGTTCCCTGAAAAGCCCAGTGTTTTCATGTTAAAGAGTGGCACAAAAGCATCAGCCTATCATCTTGCCTCACAACCTCAAGATCATCTAAAACTAATTCAAGAGCCAGGTCAAAATCAATAGGGCTCTCCTAGGACAGAAGCTGAGTTCCACTCACTGCACACAGAGACAGCTGTGTTCTTCTAGCCCAATGAATCCAGATGGCATCCAGAGTGAAAGTGTCAAAAGCTGGAGGGAAAAATTGCTCTTCAGTTGCTAGCTGTTGCGTGAGAAAAGGCCTCTCCTAAGAACCTAAAATAAAACTCAAATGGAGCAGAGAACAGACCTTTCCATACATGGTACAAGAATTATCATGGCACAAAACCTTAAAGAGCAGACAATATTTCTTCTCCACCTGAAGATGACTTTGATGCACAATGCCCCTCCTTCAGGAAGTTAATTCACTTATTTATTTGTTTGTTCGTTCATTCATTCATTCATTCATCCATCCATTTAAATTTATATCCCACCGTTTTCCCAAATGGAATCCCTACATGGCCTGGGATCCAGCTGTGGAACTACACTAGAACACTTTCTTCATGATCATGCAGGAAGGAGGACGCAGTAACAGGAGGAAAAGTTTCTTGATTGACACTTGTTTCCTTAATGTCTGGGTTCCAGGTGATTGACAGAGCCAAGGCGTTATGGGAGTGGTTGCTTGAACCCTATATGTCATGTGGTTCTTCTCTTTTTCAATACAAAGTTAAAATCTGCTCCTGAGTTCTTGATATAAATATTAAGGATGCTGCCTCACAACAGATCAAGAAATTTGTCCTTCTAGTGCATATCATCTCCAGGATCTCAGATTTTTCATATCATCTGCTACCTGATCCTTGAACTAACAAGCTAGAGGTTTTGGGAACTGAATTTGGGTTCTTCTACATGCTCATCTACATGTCCCATGTATTAGAATTTGGAAGTTAGTTTTTAAAAGTTATAGGTTCCTGTTTTGCATTAGGATGCTAAAAAGGGGGAAATTTGCTTTTGTTCATTACTGTGTTTCAACAAGTAACATATCTGTTTGACTTGCTGTTTTAAAATATTGTAGGTTTGATGTGAATGACATCAAATCTAAAAAATCACAGTCAAAACACTTCTCAAGTACCTTTGAAAAGTGACTGGGAGACACTAGTCATTGAACCAAAAAACAAAACAAAACAGCCATTTCCACTTATTTGAAATGGACCCTTGTTATACTCTGATTACAAGGAAATAACTCATTACAGGCAGCTGTGTTAATCACAAGTCATGCTCTGTATTGGGGCTTTTATTGATAAACTAAATCAATAGAGATGAAGGGAAAGAAATGTGGATGTGTAGTAGATAAAATGAAAAAATGTTTTATGAAGGATGACAGGATGTTGACTGAAGTGAAGGGTGGCATGGCCCTCCTTACAATGCTGTTTGAGAGGATATCTGAGTTACATAACTTCATTGTCTGTGCACATCTCTTATAAAAAGGCCAAATAAGAGTGCAGAAGAAATTAAGAATGGAGGTTTGCCAAAGTAACTTAACGGCATGGATTTCTCAAGTAACTGAGTGGTAACGTGGCAAGAAAAAAGCATGAGGAGAAGTAAATGGGGAAGGGTAGAAGAATTTTATGATGCATAAAACAATCAAAAATCCAACTTAAAAGGACTGTGTAAAAGATTTACAGTTGATGCCACACACTGCTAAATAAGAACATGAGGAGAGCACTACAGATGAAAAATCTATTTCATCCCAGCTTCCAAAAATGGCCAGCCAGACACCTCCAGAAAGCTCACCATCAAATCCCAAAAGAATAGCTTTCTCTACAGTGATACGTATTATTTGGATGAATTTAGAGACACATAGCAAGTTCCCTTTAGCTGACATAGCTAGTTGTTGTTGATCTGTTCTCTATAAATTTGTCTAATTTACCTTTTCAACTGTCCAGGTGATGCCTAGCAGCAGCTCACAATCTGTGACAGCAGTCTCTGTTCAAATTAGGAGGATGAAGCATATACTGATCCCTAATCAGGCATGGAGTACCCTCCCCTCAATGACCATCATTGCATTTTATGGCAATGAATTCTGTAGGTTAATTAAACATTTTTTGAAAAAGCACTTCATTTTGTCTTACTGGAAACTACTTCCAATTCATTTCCCTGATGACTCCAACTTAAAAGACACATTCTATTTGTGAAAATATCTCCATTTTTTTTTCTGTCCAGATTTCTATCTATGGAATAAATATCCTACTATTAGGGTTTCAGCACTGTTAAGCCAAAATATTTATGAATGATGTGACATATGAATGTCATATGTTTACAAATATCAGGCACCATGGCCTTGGAATCAGAAAACTCTTTTCTGACTTGTCTTCCCTTCATTGTGAAATTGGAATGCTAGTATGGAATCCAAAAGTGGGTGCTTAGAAACCTGGCACCTTTACCCATCTAATCCAGAGTGGACTAATGTTCTCTTTATTATGGGCTCACCCATAATATTTCTGCCATAACCTTTGAAGTCTAGGATGAAGCTACTATGGTTATGCCTAGTAGTGTCTGCAGAGATGATGGAGACCATGATTATTAGGATTTCTGGATGTTGCTAGATATATATGTACCAATGTGCCCATCACTGAGCTATATAGGGAGAAAAGGGGAGCGGGCCTGTTACACATGCTGGTCAATCTGATCTATATTGAACTTGGGGGACATTTTTTGTACATCTCTAAGAAGTTGATCCAGTTCATGTTTGACAAATGTTTAAATTCCAAAAGCTTTGTCCATTATATGCACAATACCATTTACAAGCGAGCATGGAGTATTGAGTGGAGTGGTTTCTGGGAGATGAGGGATCCAGTCTCTACTCAGACATGAATACTCACTTGGTGACAAATCACACTCTCAGCCTAAGAGGAAATAGAAACCTTCTCTGAATAAATGTTGCCGAGAAAACCTTAGGATAAAGAAAACCCATAAGTAAGGGCTGACTTGAAGGCACATAATGAGAGATTTAGGAATAGGACAAACCTTGTTCTTGTGCTCTCATTAGAGGCAAATTGCAAACAGAAGATTTCATATGCATAAATGATTTATTTATTTTTTGCAAGCTGGATTAAATAGTCTATTCTGCAAGCTACATCTCTGTGATGTAGACATGATCCCTAAGATTTTAGACAGGGAAGTTACACTTCCTTTGGTGCAAGGCAACTTGCCCACTAATTCAAGCAAAGAAAGAAAGCTGGAATTACTTGAAAATGAGAGGATCTCCCTATCAGGAGTCCTCAAATATTGCACTGTCCAGGGGAATCAAGGCAGGGAAAATACATTCCTTTCCAAACAACTTGTCCAACTGATGAGATGCTTGGTGGTTTGTCAATAATTCTCCATCTTACAATGTGGTAACGCTACATAGGGTCATCTATCCATCATCCCTGCCCTTCCCAATGTGGTAAACATGGCATTGCATGCATTTGAGATGCTAAGATTAGTGAGCAGAGGACTTAAGTGACTTGCCTTATGTACTGGTAGTAACTAAAAAGATCCAGTGAAAGGCCTATAACTAATTATTCCACTGCATTGGTGTAAGGCCCAGTGTGATAATGACTCCACATTCTCAGAGCTTGCACAAGGACAGTATCCAGTTGTTCTTACTGCAAAAGCAGTAGATGCACAACTATTATACAAGCAGTTGCAGGTTGCACAACTACTTGCAGAAAGGTGTAATTCTTTCCCTGCTAGTGAGTTGTGTTTTCTCTGTTAGTGCTAAATTGTAACTTAGAATTTCCATGTGGCAAGTGAATCCTACAACAAAGTCAAGAGTGTAGAAACTATTAATTGCATGAAGTTAGTGAAATGAGTCTTCTTAGTTAATTAATTGGCTTTATATTTGTTCCCATGTCTTTCCTGTGTACACAGGTGTTTCAAAAAACTGTTGCTACTTAGGCCTAACTACAAATACTTTTACTTGGGTGGCAGAGGAGGCGTGAAAGCAAATCATGTATTTTAATTCTCACAGATGCAGATCTTTCCAACTAAATAAAATGTTTAAAATGAGCAAGGCTGTAGCTGAATCAGTGCTTACGTTGCACCTTGCTGACAATTTTTATTGCACTTGCTTTCATAGCCATTATTCTGAATGTCAGAGAGCTATTTTAAGTACCAACTTAGTTCAGCTTAAAGCAGGTATTAAAATATCTACATCTGGACTACACACACACACACACACACACACACACACACATATAAAAGCAGCTGAGGCAAAGGAACACTTTATTTTGACAAAAGCAGATGTTTCCCCACCTGCCTGATTACTAACATTCAGTATGTTGCCATGGAGAAATGCCAATATAATTGAAGCTGTCAAATCCTCCAACCTGAGACAGGTGGCAGGCACATCCTACGACTGCACACCCAAGCCAAATGTTCTTGTGCAACTCCCATTCAATTTGGTGGGAGTTCCAGGTGGGGGAAAGGAAACTTCTTGAAAGATGGTTTTCCATGTTGTCATCTGTTCTCATGTTGCCAATCTGAAATGATGCCCCAAAAGTGCCACCTTAAGGAGCTTTACTTTACCACAGAGTAGAGCCACTGAATGAGGACTACAATACACCATCTCACAGCAGTTTGGAAACAGGGATTTCTGTTTTGTTAGAGGAAACAGAGGAACACAGCCTGGCATGATAACCAGATGGAGCCTACAGCATGGTGAAAGGAAAACCAGTACCTGTCTTGTGAGAACTGTTGCCCTGGAGCATTAATCCTTACCCTTTTGCCACATCTATATATTATATTTGGTCATGACCCTTTTTCAAGTAAGAGATATAAAATTACAATATATCATAAACACATAAAGCTGAATGATAAATGACATTGAAGGAAAGTACAGTCAGCCCTCCACATTTGCAGGTTTCACTTTTGCAGATTTGATTATTCACAGATTATTTGCTGTTACCTCTGCTGCCTCCATATACCATTTTTAATAGGGACTGCAAGCCTCGTGAGACTGAGAAACTGCAAACTGCTATTAAAAATGGTGTGGGGCAGCAGTGGATGTGGCAGGTAGCCCCACCAGCCACCCACTTCTGCCTTACGAAGGAACCCTGATGCCTCAAAGGAATCCACAGTGGTTTGAATATGGTGATCATACTTATTGTGTGTGTGGTAAATATGGTTTGGGAGAGCTAAGAGTTATTCATGTTTTTTCCACTTTCACAGGGGTCCTGTGCCCCTCACCCTAGTGAATGTGGAGCGATGACTTGTACTCCTGGGCATGCACATTTTCTCAGCCGTGAGTGACTGTAACCTATTCCACCATACTCAGGTTTAACAATATATGGTGTAAGAGCTGTTCCAGCGCTGCTCTCTCCCCTGCTCTCTGCGTAAAATAGGAAGCTGCAAGTCATGTGATGTGATCCTTCCCACACGGCTGCTGAGTAAGTGCTTTCCCCATTTCTGAATAATTTAAAAATATGAATGATTGTATTTAGATATAAATTAACCTACTCAGGGAGACCTTTCAAAGCAAAGCAAATTTGCTGAAACATAGATTTTCACCCCATCAAATTCTAGTGTCACAGGTGAGTGCTGGAGCATATGGAGGCAAAATAGCACCACCAGTGAATATGAGGAGGCACCAGCTGCTTCAGAGAACTCTGGGAGGAAAAAAACAACAACCAAGAAAATTTTAAGAAAACACCCATCAAATCACCCAACAAGATTAAAGCTCAGAACCCATGGGTTGCTGCCTAATAAGAAGAAAACAAGAATGGGAAAATAGAGATAAAAAGGGGAATGAAATAGAAGGAAAGGCAGACAGCAGCATTCCACACTGCAACATTTGGTTGGAAGTCCCTCTTGTTCATACTGTAATAGGACTATCTTGAGATAATGTACAGCCTTCTGAAGTTTTTGCACTGCTGTATGAATACCACAGAATAGGCATGTAGTAAATGGACACAACTGACAAAAATGAGGGAGACATGATCTCAGCAAGAAGCTACCCTACTGTTAGCAGCAGTGCCTATTTGCTTGTCTTGGGCAAATCAGACAATAAATGCTATAAAGGTGCTTCTAACATCTACATATCCTGAGCTATTCTTTGATAGAAACCCAGCAGGATCAGCTTTTTATGATGAGGTTATTTAGAAGAAAGGGAAATAATGCTTCATGCTCTTTCTTGGAATGCCCTCACTGGCTTGCCAGAAGTACAACCTTCTTCTGTAATCGGCATGTGTGATCATACTGATCAGAAAGCAGAAACTCCTAATAATGAGACGGATGCTGAGATGCACACCATGACTCTATAGTTCAAATAATGATACGTGCTGAGTGATGATGAATGGAACTGGGCAGTGTAGACAGCTTCAAGTGCCTGCAATGCATATTTGTTTGGATTTAATAAGACTGTGACTGTATGTTTATTAAATGCCTACTGATTCCTAAACCTATTTGCCAAGATTAATAGTTGTTTAAAGACTCATCTGTAATCAATGAGCACAGGAAGTGGCTTCTATATTAATATCATTATCAAGTGATTTAAATCAAATTATTTGAAGTAAACAACAATTATCTTTTTGTATCACACAACTATCATAATTTATACCAATTTTTAAATTTGGTTGTGTGTTGTTTTTTTAAAAAGAAACTATTTCAAGTTTTTGGACATTTCACCCAATTAAGTTACATGCTTTCTTTTTTTCCCCCCCAGTTTGAGTTCAGAAATACTTTAAACTAATATGGGGCTGTTTTTAACTGTTACAAAATTAATGATAAAAAAGGAAATATTTAGCTGCATAACAGATTTATTTTATGTGATATTTTGCTAGCATCTTGCTCTTCCATTTAGAAGGGATAGTTAAGGAAGTAATCTGTCCATATCTGCCTCTTTTTGGTATCTGAAGTTATGCAATAAGAGGAGGACCAAGGATGACAAGTGCACTTTTATCAACAAAATAATCTGGCAGGATATTCTTGAATCCACAGAAACTTCACACATGGCTATCTCAATAGGATGTACACATCTTTTATCCGAATGAATTGACCCTAGATGTTGTCTGAAATTCTGATTGCTCAATTCACGCTTATGTGATTGAATTTTTACATATTAATTCTCCACTCAGACATTACTCTCATGCATTAGTGACCAATAGTCTTGAAAGTGGGCTATCACAGGGGATGGGCAAGGAAAGAAGGCTTCCTCGCCTTATGTTGAAAAGAGCATCTTCCAACCATAACTTAAGGGAGCTGCAGAATAACAACGAAGAAAAGAAGGGTGGAAGGAAAAGAAAATGAAGCAAATGGGCTTTTGCAACTGTTTTCTTTGAAAGCTTTAAGCTAGCGAAACTAATTAGAATAGTATAGTATTTCATAATGTGTGAACAACCCAGCCAATTTAAGCAACTTCACCTCTCACTGATTCAGCTGAAGTCTGTGGGATTTAGAAGTGCTTATCATTGTGCTCTGGATGCTTGTCTTGAGGTATTTAAATATCATGTGTTGTGCTAGAAACAGAAGCAGTCAACTGAATATGCCAGGTATTGTCTTGTACAATGAATGATTATACATCCCGAAGAGGGCAGGAAATTTCTCTCTCTTATGTCATAAATGCACCCTGTATGCTGACCACATATTCTATGTTTGAACTGTCTGTGCACCTCTCCTTGTATATAGGCAACAAAAATGAAAAACGCACATGAACTTTAAACTGAAATTCATAAACTTAAACATTCCTCCATTTGGGTACCTTGTCTATAACAGAAGGTATAGGTTTCTTTTATGTAAGAAGCAAACAAGGTCTGACACACAAGTGACAAAGTTATTTCAAATTAGTCCAAAGATTGCTTGAATCTCTCTTATATCAGAATCAACATCTCTTATCCTTGGGTAACTCGTTTGATTAATTCAAGGGACTGGATGAAAACACTCTTATTTTAAAAATATTTTAATAACTGCTGTTGCTTAGTATAAATGAGTTTACAGATGGAATCAAATTTAAATGTTTAAATTTCAAATTTGCACTTAATAATTCAAAGTGATATAACTTTACAATACATGTAATATTACTGAAATCTAGCTCAATACTTAGATCTATCTTCTATTGGCCCTATAATGGATAGAAGGTAGATATAGTAAAACAGGAAACGGTAATATGGCATGGTCTTAATTACTAAAACACACTGCTGTATAATATTATCAAATCATTAATAACATGCTTCTTCATTATTTCCTCTAATCTTTTTCTCTCACACCCATTCTTGAACACACACACACACTTTTTCAACAGAGTTGGGAGTAAGTTTCTATCTCAAAGTAATCTTTGATCCTGAGTCTATTTCACATTTTTTGAGTGTCCTGCCACTGTTGATTGGATTTGGTAAAATACAAAATTAAAAAACTAAACATCTTGAAGTCCATTCCACCAAGCAATGCCACCAAAATCAAATAAGTTTGATATTATAGTAGATAAGTGGTGATACAATGGTCTCTCCTATTTTGGCCTCATTACTGGTACTCAAGTTGCATTACTAAAATTAAAGCAAATTCTGATTAAATACATTAAAATACATGTGTGTGTTTTTTTAAAAAAAGACAAACTAACTAGGGATATAACTCTTCATTAACTGCCTTCTTGAAGTGTTAACTGTGTCCTTGAAGAAGGAATGAGTAATTTTAGCATTTTTCTCCCTGCTACAAGAAAGCATTCAGAAACCTCACAGTTTTCAAAGCCTACTTACAATTCGAGAGTTATTATGTGCAAAGTTTGCACATGGTTGTTTTGTGCAGAAACAGCATTTACTGCACAGGAATTTATTTTTGTAACAGAAAAGCCAATTTCCTGTGCACCCCTCCTCCATTTTCTGTGCAAATAAACTGTGTGCAAATTTAAGTCCCCAATTACTGCATTTTCTCCACAGGAAGCAGATTCTGTACAAGAAATAACATTTTTGTGAAAAACATTATTCTCTGTGCAGAAAATGCATAGTAAGTACTAACTGCAAAGATTTTTGTCAGTCCAAGATCCTCATTGTTAAGGTTTCTCAACACTCAAAAATGTTTCTTTTACATTTTTTCAAATATTTTCAAATACTTCTGTCCATCCCTACTAAACACTTATAAAATTATTTGATAAAAAATACAAATGAACAATCTATAGAAGTAAAACCATTTAAAATTCATTGGAATAGAAAATATACAACAACAATGAAACAAAACAAGGACAGCAAAGAGGGTTTCATGCTACTCTCCTTAAGAAAAGAGTTCCTGTGCTTGGGAACAATCACTGAGAAAACCTTCTGCCATGTTCCCTTCTAAAAGTTCCAGGGAACGTGGAAAGATCAAAACTAGGGCCTCCCCTGCAGATCTTACAGCTTGGACAGGCTCATATAGGACAATATGGTCCTTTAAGATGCCTAGAGAAAACAAGGGCTTTATAGGTTATAACCAGCACTCTGAATTATGTCTGCAGACGGACCACCCAGCCAAAGAAGTTGTTGCAACAAGTAAATTTATTGCCATGTCTTCTTCTGAAGTAATCAAGATAAACTTCCTGAAGTTATATACTTTATTCCAGCTGTCATAGGCCCTTTCCACTCCACTTTTCCAACCTACCATAGGGACAGGAGAAGGACAGAACCACAATGACGCTTATGCATGACATCATCGTGGTTCTGTCCGACTCTTATTCCTAGGAGGCACGATCAGGCTGAAAATCATTGACATGTTTTCCCAGTCAATAACCAGCAATCATGCTGCCATCCAAATGTGTGCCTGCACTTACCTTGCCTGCAGAGGTCCTGGAAGCACAATAGCTGCACTTCCTACCCCAGGGCAACCTGGGACAGTACCCGGCTACGATGCAGCAGGAAGAGGCAGGGCCATCATGCTTTCTGGGTCCTGAACAGAGTCAGTGTGGAGGGGAGCACTTCTGTCGTGCTCTCCTCTGGGCAGAGATGACACTGAGACCCACACTAGCTGCCTCTGCGATGATGTAAGGTGCAAAAGGGGCATAGACCACTGTCTTCTCAGGATTATTTTGAAATGCCGAGCCTCATCTCCAAATGATCCTGATAGGGCAATGGCTTATGATGGCTGATGTAGGAAACACTGATCATGTTTTTTCAGAAATAATAAAAAATTGTTATTCTGATACATTATGACAGACATAGAGCTGTGAGTACCTAGGCACGAAGGAATATCACCTCATCAGAACTGTTTAAAACATCCGAACCGACAAATTGTGTCCAAAAAGAGAGGAAAAGTGTGTTCACTATCATTATATAAATATACCATAGAATTGAAATGTAAGAAGATATAAAAATAATGTTCATGGATGATTTAGTAACATTATTATGGAAGAAATTTGATAGGGCATAGAAAAGTGATGTGACACTGGTCCTAATTCAATGATGGTGCTGAAATTTCTGTCATTCTTAGCTCCCCATATAGGACTAGTTTGCAGGGAAAACAAAATTCCTTGAGTTTCAGTTATTGGTCATTGACTGTAAAAATAAAAATTGACTGATTGACTGAGTCTGCATTTCAGATTTGCTGCAAGAGTGGGAGCTGTGAGCCAGAAAATACCTGTCTCAAGTCTTACCAAACCTTCAAGGAAACTGTTCTCTCAGCCACAACCCAAGAACGGCTACTTGGGACATAAATATCACCTTGGTACACTTGGTTGTTGTAGGGATTGCCAACATAATGTATGTGAACCACTTTGAACATTTGAAATGTGCTATATAAATGCTAAGCATTATTGTGATCCTGATAGCACAGTGACCTTAAGTGAACAAGTACATTAGTGCTAGATTTACCTGCAAATATATAGCTGAGTTTAAAGCTGCACTGGATGTCCTTATTTCTCTTTCCTTAGTGCCTGGAGCAAATATACAAACCTTTCATTTTTTTTTCTTTTTTTCATTTTTTTTCTGGCACATTTGTGGTTGGTGCTGCATAATCAGCCTGGATGGGTTTCTCTGCTGCTGGGCAGCTCAGATTATTCATATCGCTTACTCTGCCTTTGAACTTTATTTGGGCATGCAATGCCCTCAAGTAATTTGACCAAAAGTGGCTGCTCAGGTTTTTTTGTTAGACAAAGTCTTTGGAGTTGGGTGGGTGGGTGGGGGGACATTTTTCCTGCAAAAGAAGTCCGATATCTCAGGCTGAAGATAGATGATAGTATTTAAAAGACTCAGAGATATTACAGAGCTATCATTAACCAGACTGTACACATTAATTTATTTCCATGTACATTTATATACTCCAACTGTCAAGTCAGGTCAAAGATTTCTGACAGATTCCTGAAGCACTACATAAGGATCAAAGCCTGCTTACTAGAGAAAAACCGAAGACCTTAATTTATCACAGGGGCAGAGAAGAGGGGAAGATCCATGACCCCTCCTTGGTCTGATATGGACACTCTTAGTGGCTGGAGCAGCTGCATGGTCTCCTGGAGCTTTATTTTCACTGTGCTGAACTGAGATCTCTGTGATTTTGGGTGGGCTTAATATGCAGACTTCAGAAGGCAGTTTCCCTCTTTAGTCTGCTGATCTTCCATAAAATCAGGCTGTAGATTTTTCATTCAATTTCTAGCTGGCAAGGCTAGCAACAAACAGTAGTCTCTGACATCATTAACTCTGCTCACACAATTTTACCTCCCTTGAAAGGATGGGAATAATATTAAAAGGTTGAAAAATATGTTTCTCAAGCATTGGGACTTTTTCTATGGAAAATTTGCCAAGATTGTTTTCTTCAGAAAACGTCATTTTATACATGAGAAAACTTCTATACAGAAAAATAATATTTCTTTATAGAAAAATTATTTTTATTCTTATTCTCTTGGACCAATCCACATGTTTTATATCAGTTCTGCTTTAATTTCTCTTTTCATAGTTCTGTTGTGAGCTTTTGAAGCATTCAGACTGATTAATTATAGGGGTTAGCAGGTGAATTTCCAAAAAGGGCCCTAGGGGTAGGGACTTCTAGGCAAAAGCCCAAGTTGAAGACTATCTTACCAAACTTTAGGCACTTTTTACATCCTACTTTTTTGTGAGAATATCTGGTGGGGGTCCTAGCATTGGCTTTGCCAATTGGCTTTTTTGAAAGGGAACACAATGGCCACACCTCCTCCTTCCACAGTGCAGCAGGGTACCTTCCCAACCTTTCCTGGTATAAGAAGCACAGCCATTGCACTTCCCAGGCTTCTGCAGGACAGGTAAGTCCACAATGGTGGTGTGATCACGGGTCATCAATAGGGAAACACATAAAAAATTTAATCCACGACTGTACCACTGGGTGACAGAAGGACAGGACCATCATGCAGAAGCATCACTACAGTTCTCCTGTCCCCATGGTAGGTCAGAAGGGCGGCACAGAAGTTCAGCAGCAGGAAAAACCCACGCAAAGCTTATATTCTGCTATCTTATATTCTGCTATCCTGTTGGTTCCCAGCAGGCAGGCTGAGAAGTATGTTGTCTGCTGCCAATGACTAGATATGTTGTCCCATACATGTAAAAAACTGTAGCTGTAGCCAATTACTTATTGCTGTTTTTAATCTACTATTTAATCTAATATTTAAATACTATTTAATCTAATATTTTCTTCCCCTTCCATTATTTCACTACTATAGTCTCTGGGAACACAACTGTGGGACAAGGGACTCAAGAGATCATGAATTGAGGATACAGCAGCCTTGTTAAAGCTAAATAGGTCTAGAACTGTCAGTTCCTGGTTGATAAACTGCCTTTGAAACCTGTCTAAACTAGCTTGAGTTCCATGATGGGAAAAACAGAGTACATCAATATACCCAGTTATTCAGTATAAGTGTTTAGACCATCAACAGTTATGCTTTTAGTTTAGCACCTTCAAGCCTATCAGCTTCATTCAGCTTAGTCCCTACACTTTATGACTAGAAGCTCAACATATGAAATAAGTCAGGTCCTTTCCACATGTGGGCGGGGAAAAGGGAAAAGCCACACTAAAACATGGACTTACCTCATTCCGTCGCCGTGCCGAGCAGAGCATTTCGCTGCTCTACACGCAGCAGCATCCCGCGGCATCCTCAGCACCCGGTAGCGCCCAAAATGGCAGATTTTGACTGGCGGAGCCTCTCCACCAATTGGAGAAGCCCGCCAGCCGGAAATCCTGCCCCCTGCCCGATCTGCAGGGACGCCCTTTCGCGCGTCCGTAAATCCATACGGGCGCTGCGACGGGGCTGCGGATTGCGGTGTGGAATTACACGAGAGTAATCCACTCCAATTCGCATAACGGTGTAGACGACCTCCGTGGAGGTCGATCTACACCACTTTTTTAACCCCATGTGGAAAGGGCCTCAGCTGGAAAATACTGGGTTTTGAGATTATAGGAGATAGTATGAAAATTCTCTCTGTCATTATGGTTTCTTATTCATCTGTGATTGGAAATAAACCATCAACTGATGTTTCAAACTGAAAATGTGATGAACAAAATCACAGTTTTCCTGCATAACTTGCAAAACATCTCCCTCTCTTCCTTTCACACTGATCCCACACTGTAACTTGGGCCATTCTGAATTAAAATCAAGTTTTTCATTTCCAGAGCCAAAGTCCCATTCTATGTTAAGACAGTACAGCTGAGCCATGGCACTGATGCCTTTAGCTGTACCATTCTGTAATGGCAGAATGTGATGCAAACATTTACTTCAGAGAGAGAGGAGAAAGAGACAAGGTATGGCAATACTTTTGTGACTTCCAGTTTGCCGGCCACTTGTATTCAACTAAACTTCATCACAAACCAGTTTAATCCCATCAGCTTCCACATAATTAGCAATTCAATAGCATTTTATTTCTATACCGCTTATCAACTGAGTGTTATCTAAGCGGTTTACAATGTGTTTTAGCTAATTGCCCCCAACAAGCTGGGTACTCATTTTACCGACCTGCGGAAGGATGGAAGGCTGAGTCAACCTTGGAGCCAGGCAGGATCGAACTCACAACCTTGTGGTTGCAGTACTAGCATTTAACCACTGCGCCACCAGGGCAGCTCAAGTACATTACTTTATAATAGTTTAATGAATGAAGGTGTAATTAACTTAAATGTAATTCTACTAGGAGAAGAAGAAGAAGAAGAAACACTGTGTTGTGTTGTTGTTGAGTGCCTTCAAGTCATTTCTGACTTATGGAGACTCTAAGGTGAACTTTTCCTGTTTGGGGTTTTTTTGTTGTTGTTTTTTCAGCAAAATTTGTTCAAAGAGGGTTTACCTTTGCCTTCATCTGAGGCTGAGAGAATGGGACTTGCCTAAAGCCACCCAGTGGTTTTCCCTGACTGAGTGAGGATTCAAACCCTGGTCTCTAGAGTCAAAGGCCATATCCACACTAGACTGTTATAGTGCTATTATTTCACTTTCAATATCCTATAGAATCCTGGGATTTGCAGTTTAGTGAAGGGCATTTAGAATTCTCAGCCAAAGAGCAATTTGGCCTCAATAAACTATAAACCCCAGAATTCCACAGGATGTTGAAAGTAAAATAATAGCACTATAACATGTTGGACTGTGACATTTGCCCCAGTTAAAAATACATTTGATGAGCATGTGGGGAAAACACCCAGGGAATGACTTGGCAAGTCATGATGTAATCCCTAGGGGACAATAAGGCTGAGTCATGGTAATACGAAATCCTGGCAAGGGGTTGCATCAGTCATTGTCCGTAACTGATGAGCTATCAGCAGGTGTGTATATAAGAAGTGGGCTCAGACAGGTTCTTTCTCTCACTCTCTCTGACTCTTGCTGATTATGTGACACCGACACTCTGTTCGAGCAAACCTCAGCCTGATGTGATGCTGAACCTTTGACTGAGGATCTGCTTATCCTGCTTGTACAGATGTGTATACGTTGGAACTTGAAGAACAAAAGCCTCTAGGTATTTTTGGATGACAACACTGTGTGCTAGTGTTACTAACAAGTGGTTAGAGTGGAGTCAGAGCTGATGCTATATGTTTACACTCTGCTGCTGCTCACACTTGTTGCTGTTTTTGATACTCTGCTATATGTTTATACTTGCCTCTCGGACACGTTTTGTTCAGAGTGCAGTGGTTCCAGGGAGGATTTTGTGCTAGGTTCAGTCTAGCGCTGAAAGATCCTTAGTCTTCCTGACAACCCTGTAAAGCATGCCACTATAATTAGCTCCACACTACAAGGCAGAGAGGTGAGTAAAAGCTAAGGTAAAATAGTAGGTGATGAGAGAACTTCTGGCTGAGAATCCAGAGAGTTGTTCCCAGACAGAATAGGTGAGATGGATAAACAGTCTGGCTTACCAGTATAAATAAAGCCATTTCCTATGCTCCTGAAGCCAAACAGGTATCAATTTGTCCAGGATCATCTATCATGTTCTGAGATGAATTGTGCTTTGAATGTTTCAACAAATGTATTCCCAGCTCATATAGTTCATGAATTCAGTCACTACAGAAGACTACAGACCCTTATAAGTTTTGGACAACTTTCTGTTTTTCTCACTCAAATGAGCAGCTCTGCTGATTTCAATGGGACAAACATTAGCAGAAGGCATCCCTAAATCTGTATGCTATGTTTGCACAATTTAAAGAAAGATGTTTTGATGTCACAGCACAGTTTTGTTAACAATAGAGACAATTGCCCTCCATTTCTGAACTGCACAGCAGATGGAAGGAAATGTAATTTGGCACACCACTCATGGGAAATTATGTAGCATTTGCCCCTAACACCATGTAGTCACAAGCAGCCCCTTCGGAAGAAATTCACAGCAGATCCTCTGCATTAAAAAGGGCATGCACCTTCAGGAGGGGGAGAAATTGAGCATAATATCTGTTGCTCATGGCATTTTTCCAACGAAAATAAAATTAACACCGACATTACAGAATCCTTTCTGCTTTCAAGAACAGCAGGTTCTGAGAGCACTCAGATGAAGAGAGTTTATAAAAGACATCAGCTGAATTTGGGGGATTTTGAAAGTACCATCAGTCCAGGGGAAAAATATATAAGAACATAAAGGGCTACGTGAAAACATAGCTCAGTTTGGGGTGTTTTTTAAAAAAATATAGATGTGTATAGATTGATATATAAACTTCCCAAAATTTATAATTATTTCTCATAAATCTCATGGCCAGAATTTAAGATTCAGTTGTGAGAAAAATCAAAACTGATAGATTTGGTCATCTAGATAGATTATTTTTTTAAAAGGTATTACAATTCCTGCATATTCAAGTACACATACCTGCGCATTCCTGTGTATTCAACTATGGGCCTTTCCACACTACACTATTTATAGTGCTCTTATTCCACTTTCAACACCCTATGGAATCCTGGGATTTGAAGTTTAGAGAGGGGAATTTAGAATTCTCAGCCAGAGAACTCTTTGGCCTCAGTAAACTACAAACCTCAGAATTCTATAGGAGGTTGAAAGCAGAATAACCAGCACCATAATAGTGTAGTGTGGAAATGGCCTCAGAGTATTCACAATCATAGAATGCAAGTGATGGCTTTCCCATACTGCTTGCCAACAGCGTCTGAACATGGGGACTTCATGTACCTACTGACTATGCTATACAGTGGTATGGTTATGCCACTGTTCTAAACATCAGGACATCCAAACCTATTTTATGATTACTAGTTCATTCCTTTCAAATACTTGGGGCTAGAGTTTTCAACAACAAATGACATACTCTGCCAAGCACATGGGAAAATAAACACTCCAATTATATTCACACTTGAGAACAGAGGAGTACTCTAGTGATTCAGGTAGGGAAACTATTATGCAAGAGGCAGTGAGAAATGATTTCTTATAAAGACAGCTCAGCAGATATTTCTCATACATCCCACCAAACGGTATCTCCCCTAATGGTACTAGTAGCCAGGAAATGTAAATGCCTGCAAGGAAACCACAAAGGAGAAATTCTGTTCTCACCAGTATTGTTCACTTCTTTCATCAACAGCACCCAGCTGCTTCTGTTTCAGCAGCTTGGATAGATTTCCACTAAAATCTCAGAGTCCAAATTCAGTAAGAAGAAATGTTTATTCTACATCGCTCTGAATGTGTGTGCGTGTGCGTGTGTGTGTGCATTCATATAGTGTAAATCTAAATTTCTGTTAGTTTCTACTTTCTATGGTGGGCATGACAAAAGATGACAAGTGTCTTGAACTTTGAACAGTTGTGTAGAAGAGGACATTTCAGCAGATACTGTTTCACACTTGCTGAAATTCCCACTTAAACTAGTCATAATGCAATAGACCTGTCAATTTCTGCAATGGAACTAGTTAAAAAATGTTTTTAAAACTTTCAGCTCTGAGAACAGAAATGGACCACAGACAGGAGTACCCAGACGTTTTGAGCCGGTATTATTGGAGGAAATATTCTCACCTACTGAAGATAGTAGAAAGGAAGATGACAGGCAGACAGAAATCTCTTTGTATAGATTTCAGGTATTTCCAAGAGCAGCTTGAAATAATCTGGTTGACCCAGGTGGAAAAATACTAATCCCAAAAGCAAGCCTTATT
Organism: Ctenosaura bakeri; assembly: GCA_948474755.1. Taxonomy (NCBI): domain Eukaryota; kingdom Metazoa; phylum Chordata; class Lepidosauria; order Squamata; family Iguanidae; genus Ctenosaura; species Ctenosaura bakeri. The sequence continues at coordinate 188,442 of CAOLHI010002040.1, forward strand.
AAAATGAATGCACACCATACAAGAGAACTTCAGACAGACTATCCTCTGTGGATCTGTTCTCTGAATCTTTCATTTCATTTCTCTTTAAATCTGCCACCTGAGGTGACCAGATGATGGGTTCAAGTCTAACCGGATATGATGACAGGGCCAAGTCTGGGTGCACCCAAACTTTCCACATTCCATTTCTATTTCTATACCCTCATTTAATATGGATATGACTCCTTCTCTGCCTAAGTATTGGCATGTATACTAAAATGCCATTGTTTTGTGCCAAAACATTAAGCAGCCCACACACATCTTTCTAGTTCTGCACCACCAGCAGCCTTTCTCACAGACAAAGACACTGGGGATGATGCAGTTTAAATTTTCCCCTTCTGTGCATTTTTCTTCAGAAAGAAGGACATGGCCCATTGTCACATTTAATTATGTGCATATTCTAATTCTGTAATTTACATAACTGGATACACACACGCGCACATACACATACAGACCTGAAATTTAATTCTAATGGAGTCCCATGACTAAGCAAGTTAAGTAGGTAGATTTTCATCTCTTTTATGGAAATTTTCAGTTAAGACATTCTTTAGAATGGTAATAAGCTTGGTAGTTTAAACTGGAAGGTTACAATCATATTTGCTTCTCCATCAAATGTCAAAATGCCAGGTCTGTATATGCCTCCACTTTGTCACTGGGATGGGAATGATACTTGTTGTGCTTTACTCAAACTCTGTTGTATGTAGCCCAGTGGGAAGCAGGATCCTGACTTCAGTAAAGATAAATGTATATAGATGAATGTTCTAACAACTAGTTCCTCATTGCAAGGCTCACTGTGAGTTGTCATGAATTTAGTTATGGTAAGAGAAATGGCTGGGATCATAGACCTATAACTCTCACCACTCTTTCAAAGCTGCACTTTTCAGTGAAAGATCTGAATGCTGACAATTGCAGTGATAGAAAACTAATATGATGTGCACACCTAACCCAATTGTTACTTGCTTCTAAATAATAATTATAATACACAGGGCTTCATATGATATTTTAGAAAGTTCTTTAAAAAGCAAGGAAACAAAGAAAAGCATGTACAAAACAAAGAACAACAACAACAGCAAAATCTAGACATGCACCCTCTATTCATAATAACTTGAGCTGTTAGATGTAGATAGAACTGTTTCCTAATTCTGCCACTATTCTTGCTAGGTATAGCCTTGGATGTGGTTCAGCTTTTCTTCAAGTGTCTTGGGATGGGGGCCAACTATTTTTGGCAGGCCTGAGTGCAGAATCAAGTGCAAAACCTATTTTTTTCCTCATTTAAAGTTTTTTTTTAAAAAAAATTCCATATATTATATTACTATTGTTATATTTTTACAGTTGGCTATAAGGATCAAAAAGAATTTCACTGGCATTCAAGTGTTCAATCCATTTTGCACTCTGAAGACCTATCATGAGACAGAGCATGCCTCAGATATCTACATATTTGTGAGGGTTGAGATGTACTTCAGAAAATTAAAATATGCACAAAGCCATGTGTAAGAAAAATGAGTACAAAAATGCATTTGAATTTTCATGCAGGAAGAAAAAATAACCAATCTTTTCTGCAACCTAATGCAAAATAAATAAATAAAAATAAAAATAAAATGCAGGTGAGACTGAGAGAAAAGCAACAATAAGACTGAATTTTCCACAACTCTTGTTGATCACTTAGAATGAAGAATCAGTGAACTGATAATCAAAAGTGGGGAGGAAGACGAATAAAATTCCATTGGATAATCAGGGCAATGAATTCTAAATCTATACTTGGAGTTTATTCATCAACAATCCAGTCCCCAATCTTCACTGCAGTTACCTGACTTAGATGGAAGTGAAGAATGGGTATTACGTGCAAGTCCTAACATATAACAGCAAGGCAGTTTCTTACCTGACCTTGTTAGGGGTAACCAACTTGGAGTGGATGGTACTCTTGGACATAAAGTTTCTTAGGTGGAGTCAGAACAAGGAGTGCAGTCTGAGAACTATTCTCATTTTGGGCACAGAGAGAATGAGAGAGAAGATGTTCTGTCCAGGGGGAAAAACCTATGGGAGGAAGCAATGGTGAACAACATTTCACAGGTTGTGTCATTTTAGAGTGGGACTCCCAAACTAGGCCACACTCACAGTTAGGGAGGCAATCACCAAACGGTGAAGGTTTTTTGAGAAATTATCTCAATTTACATTGTTTCAGAGTTCTAAATTGACTCATGCCACATGATCCCAAGATTTCCTTGCAGTGGGCATGCTGTTGATAATATAAGAGTGGGAGGGAGTACTGATCTATGTAGAGAGCCTTCCCAATAGCTACTGGGCTAACTTCCTTCAAGAACTTTCATTTTTAAATTGTTTCTTATTTCTTTTCTTTAAGTATGAAATCTTACTGAATGATGACTAAACTCCTAGATCACATGTGTCAAACACAAAGCCCATGGGTTGAATCTGGCCCACCAGGCCATTTCATGTAACTCTTGCACCTCTTCTGTAGCTGCAGCACTCCCCCCACCTGGCGAGCCTGATCCCCACATTGTGGGATCCTGTCTGCTGGTATTCTGAAGAGGGGCCCAGCAGCCAGCACTTGTGATCTACTTCTACTTCTGACTGCTCCTCTGTCCAAGTCTCACGATCAGAGCGTTGCTGCGGGTTACCATTTCAAGGCTCTGCATGGCTCACAAGAGTTGGACAGAAGAGCAATGTGGGGATAAGGCTCACCAGGTATGAGCCTGGTGACAGAAAGACAGAAAGAGCCACAGGAGAGGAGGCAAACAGAAAGAGGCATAAAGAGGGTCTGGGGGGCAGAAAGAGCCACAGAGAGGGTCTGAGGAGCAGAAAGTGGCACACTTTGCACATATTGACCAATTCTATGTCACTTTACAGAGGTATAGGGACCATAAACTATAATCAAATAGCCCCAAAATGTCCAAGTATGTACAGGGCCAGGCAACATCACCTTACCAACTTCATATGCCACAGACTGCACATTAGATCAGAGCACAATTATTCATTCTGTCTATCTTAACTGGGAGCAGAAAGTTAAAGAAAGTTAACATAATAAATAGTGTTTGGTAATATTTGTCTGATGATTAAAAAAAAACTTTCTGATTTCAAAGCTCATTTTTTTCAATAAATTGTATAATAGTTGTGTACTTGAATATCTGCTTGCCATTATTTTCCTAGACTTCTAGTTTCAGAGCTAGCTATTACTAAAACCAGTAATAATTGAAAGCAGAAGCAATTATTTAATATGATAAAAGAGTAGATACATTTATATAGTCCTACAGATACAACTGGCCCTTTGAGAACAACCATAATGCTGATGCAGCCCAAGATGAAATTGAGTTTGACTCCTCTGTCCTAGATCATCTACTTGGTTAGGTATACTTAATTATAAGTATATTAACTAAGTAGCATCTCCTTGCTTGCCATGCCTTATCTACTTTAGTAGGCAGCAGCCATTGCAGGTGATGAAGGTCTGTTCTCCTGCTGATTGGGGCACAGCATAATGACCTTTCCTCTCGCTCTCTCCAGTGATGTCTGGTGTGACAATCAGAAGCACAACTCCTGTTGCAATTCCTCCTCACATCAAAGATCACTGGCGGTGGTGGAAACATTAGTATACTGTGCCTTGATCAGTAAGAGAAAATATCTCCATTGCCTGCAAAGGCTCAGTGAAGTAGGACTGGGAGAGTTTTATGATTAGTTTACATGGCCATAACTGAGCCAGTGAATGCCAGCCAATATGTCACTGCTGTGTATAGGACATTGAAAAATTACTTGTTCAATATTGTGTATAAATTCAGTCCTCTTCTTTAACATCATGAGTGGCCTGAAATTTTAGAATTCATAGCGTTTTCTTATTCACAGTCAATTTGGAATACAAAGATTTTTTTTCTTGTTTTATTTTGCTTTAATGGTTAGGACCTTTCTAGATAATTGCATATTGCCAGTGAGAAAGGAACCAGCGGCAGAACTTGGAGTGTGTGTGTGGGGGGGGTTAGCTATGGTGCATGGAGGCATGGCCATGGGGTACGGGATGTGGCTGTGGTGCATGGGGGCGTGGCCAGAGCATACAGGGGCATGGCTACGATCTGGAATGCCCCAAAAGTGCCCTCTCCGTCCCATTCCTACGCAACTTAAAGAAACATCAACTTTAGCTAAGGTGCTCAATTCATACCAGTTTTAGTGTCATGTTTCCCCACCACTATCCACAAGGAATCCTGGGAACTGAGTGAAGGTGATGAAAACAGTCATGAAAATAGAGATCCCTAGTGCTCTACCACCCTCATACAGAGCTAATGTTCCAAATGTTATCTACTGTTCTTAGGGTTTCCGCTACATTGTCACACTGATCAATGAAATAAACATGTGTGAGTCAAAATTCAAAATATTCATGAAAAAGATTCAGTTCATAGGCTACAATCCTGTTGATGACATAAGCTTTTGTAACCTGGATATCACGAAAAGAGGTACTGAATACTTTTTTCCATAATCCCCCTCTTCCAAATCAGTTTCCAAATGCTGGTGCACACTGCATGTTTATGTGTTACATGTTTAGATGTTATCTATTTTGCTATTTTTATAAAAAAAATCTGTGAACCAGTTTTATCTTTTTTAAAAAATGGGGAGATTTTTAACAAAAATAAACAATGCACAGTTGACATGATTCCTCTCTAGTGAACATCCACAAGTCTGCTTGATTTCAGTAGCAGAGACTTGAACCTCTGCTTAAACATTCAATCAGAATCAGTGGGATTTGAATAACCTTAGCCTTTAAACTTTAATCTCCCCCCTCCCCCATGCTCAATATTATTATGAGCAGCAAGTCACTCCAATGATTTTCTTGATATTGTTCAGCCATATCAAGGCTTCATAAATTCAAGGTGCACTTGCTGAATGAACAGAAGAGGCTATTTCCATCAATGGCATATGGTGTGTTTATGCCATAAGTTTCCTCATGTATCAGAAGCAACCATTTTGTTTCTCTGGAGTCATACAGGTGACATGACCTCTTCTAAATATGCCCCAAACATGTATCTCTGCACTTTGTGACTGCAGCTCGGAAAATGAACTCTCTAGATGGCAGAGGTGAAGCAAATCTGCAGTGCTGATGTTGCCTTCTTGATTAGACTGATGCTGTAGATTTCGCTATGCTACATAAATGGGAAGCTGATGTTGTTGCTGTTGTTGTTTCAAGGTGTACCATCTTTGAAAAAAATCAGAAGAAACTATCACAATTCTGATGGGAAATATAAAACATTTCTTTATGAGTTTCTCTCATGGGTAAAGGAGAACTCTTGTAGCAAAAATATTTACAAACCAAAGCCAAAGGAAGACTGTCATTACTATAGGGTTTCCAGGTTGGATTCAGATCAGGACTCTTGAAACTTTATTCCTGAACAGACTGTAGAGCATAACAAGATACTGTAAAACTCTGTCAAGTTGGACAAAGGTACTTATTCTCTTTTAATTTCCAATTTCCAACTTTCAGCTATAGCTGTACCTTCCCAACACAGCTCTTGCCTCCTTGGTAGACAGAGGAATGGGACAGGGAGGAGTGCCCAGCATTGTTGCTGTTGCTGCTGGACCTGCTCCCCTCCCCATGTTTTCCATCTGTGAGACAATAGCTGTGTTGGCAGTGGCTGAAAATTGTAGTTTGCAAGGTAAGAGAGGAGCAGTACCTTCGTTCAGCTTGACAGAGGTTCATGATACCTTGTTCCATTCAACAATCTGTTTGTGATTGAAGTTACAGTAACTCCATCCCATATCCAACCTAGCAGCACTACAGCACTGTGAATTTATATTGTAGATCAAGGGTAGGAAACTTGTGGCCATTCAGATGTTCCTGGACTGCAGTTCTCATCTGTTAACTATAATGGCTAGAGCTGATGGGAATTACAGTCCAACAACATAAACCTCAAAGGGTAGACTTCTGCCTTAAAGCTCAGGTACATTTGAAAGCCTTTTCCCTTTCCTCCTTAATGTAATTATCTGTCCCTTACTACCTCAAAGTCTATTAGACAAAATCCAATTAACAGGTTACAAAGAACTTAAATATCTCATACAGTGTGAGTTTAAACAATAACAAATGGAATTCTGTGAATCAAGGAAATTCAGGCTACAGTGCTCTGAATCAGAGTTCTAGGTATGTGAAAAAGGCTTTGTTTATTATTTTCAGAGGAGGAGGAGGAGTTGGAAGAGATGATGAAGAGAGAAATCACCTGATATGGGCAGACAACTTGTAAGAAATATGCACCAAGGAAGAATTAAGATTTCACTGTAAAAGAAATAAATGCAAATCCTGCTTGCTTGTAACCTAGAGGCAGATATAGCACTTACAAAGAGTGGGGAAAAAAATCTAACTTATGGATTTAGAAGAAATACAAAAGCAGAAAACATTCATAATTTGTCTTGGTATTATTACTAGCCATTAATGAAATTACATTTGGGATTCCCCACCCCACCCCACCCCCGTATTCTGGACACATTTTGAGAAGAAAAGAACTCTTTCCCTCCTGTTAGTGTCTTGCTTACATTCTTCCAACAATTAAATGAAATTAGTATGGAACAAATTAGTTTCTGCTGAACTTATTAGTAAACACACTCATTTTGTCTGATAGAAAACAACATGCAAAAAGCAGTAACTTTAGCCATAGCCAGAAAAAACAGCAGCCAGTCTGTTAAGCCTTACAAATTCTGACTTGAAGGAAAGAGACTGTCCTGTCTTTGAAATTGATTCAGAGACCATTTTGCAGTGAGATAGGTGTGTGACTTGTGTGTCTGTATGCCTAAGTGAGAATAAGAGACTGAGATGGGGGAGAGAGAGATGATACTGCCTTGGGCACTGAAACCACTTTGAAAGTTTCAAGTTCACTGCTTGAGCCACTGCAATAGCATGACACAAAGCTTCCTTCCCTGTTTTATAATCTGAAACCAATTCCTCAAGTGAAAACTGAAGAGGATATGCCTGAGATAACAGATGCTCCACTCTCCTGATTTCTCAGTGACCTGGCCAATTAAATCTCTGTCATCCTACTTTTCAGCTGTTTTTAAAAAGTCCTAATTTCTCTCCTTGTCTCACTATGCTACTTTGTCTTCAGTTTACTTCATTTGCTGAATTCTAAGTACAGGAGTAGTTTGCACTCAACTCAGCAGGAGAAAAGGAAAGGAAGGGAAATAATCTTGTTAATAAGTTGAGGAAAAAGCAAACTGCTGTCCTTACTCATTAATAACCTTTGCCATCTTGATGACACTTTGAGGTTGCTGGGCCACATGTGTACCAGTTTTCATCTGCGAGATGTTGGAGAGTGTGCATACCTGTCCTCTGAAACCAACTGTCCCCAGTAGGACCCTTTAAACTAGGAATGGGTAGCAATTTTGTCCATAAGGACACTCCAGAGCTGCTCCAAATGTCCCCTCCCCAATTGAAACTGGCTGGAAGTCCACTTCTGGATTTCAACAAATTAATTACTTTTGATGTTAAATAGTATAGGAGGGGACTATGGATTACTTTAAAAACAAAAACAAAAACTGCTGCCTTTGGAACCTTCCAATAGTCATATTTTTTTCTGGGATATAAAAAGGTTGTCTGATGCAGTTGTGGGGGGGGGACAAAAGGAGTCTTGGGAGATGTATATGACACTTGCACTGCACTTTATCCCTGTTTCCTTTAATCTGTTGGGAAGGCAGATGTGTGTCCCTGAAGCATGTCCATTCCCTCCATCCACACATACATGGGAGGTCCAGGCTGAAGGGAAGCAAATAACCTGCTAAGGGCTTGGATCTCCATGTTGCTTTCTGATTCAAATATTCACTTGTTGCATACATACATAGTCTAGATTTGTGCTGATGCTTGTCGGAAGGAGGGGGGTGAGGATTCTTTTCCTTCTTCTTTTCCTCCACCAGCAGAATAGTTTTTCTGCATGGCCATTCCTTACAATGAACTACAGTGACCCATTCTGTTCCTCTTTTACCTTCCTCCAAGATGTCCAGGATGTTCCCAAATGGGACATCCATTTTAATAATATCAGAATTAATATCCTCAGTTTTACTGAGGAAACGAAGGAGAAGACACGAAAAGCATCTAATGGGAATGTTTCACCACAAGTGAGAAAGTGAACAAGTTTATATTGGTTTTATACCAGTTTCCCCAACAGAACATGGGAATTATAATTTTCTGATGATGCAGAAAATCCCCTAATAGATGCCTCTGCTATTCCCATGATCTCTTGAGAATTACAAATTGAAGCTTCAGGATAGATGTAGGTGTAGATATAAACCCTGTTCAGGTGTTCAGTGAAGGTTAATCTTAATACATAAGAGGCTAGTTCTGTGCCATTCATTGCAACTGTCTTCATGGAGTGATAATCATAAAGTGAGATCCTCTGGTATATACTGGTATATACTCTGGTATATCTCCACATAATCCAGAAGCCTGGCATGGTGAGAGCATATGTAGTGGAGGTTCTCTCTGTCAGACTGTCTTGATAATCATGCAGGGTAAAACTAGCCCTCTCCTCTTTCTCCTGCATTCAGTTTAATCCTAAATGCCTGTATAAGGATTCTGATAAATCCTTAAGGTTCAGATGTACACACACACACACACACACACACACACACACACAGACTTGATCCAATATGTCCACAAACAGCATGCTAGTGTGCAATTTTGGAAGGAGATGGAATTTTCTTCTTGTCTAATTTCAAACCACAGGTTATCCTGATTTGACTCAGGGAACCTTAGAATCTGCCCAGTTTAATGACAAGTTAACTTGTATCCCTACGCTGCACACATGCACATAAGATGAAATCATGGTCATTTTTATTGCCACCAACAGTCTGTACAATACTGCTGGAAGCCACAGTGACTTCTTATGCCAAAGCAGCTGCTTGATTATGCTTCTGTCAGTTACATACTACCACAGCATCTTCAATTTTTTTGATGGTGGGCACATAGAGTTGTGTCCATTAACTTAACACTCTTGTTGTACAGAAACACTATTGGTTTATGTGACTACCACGCTAGCTCAGTTGGAACAGAAGTGACTAGACAGATTTGTCTTTTCATATTCACTTTCCTGCCATCTTTCCTACCTCTACTGCCATCACAGAATGCTAAAGCGGCACACTTCTATCAGCTAACACTAGGACAAAAGGCAGTTTTGCACTGCTATAGACACTAATCAAGAAAACAAGATCCAAACCTGATAACATGGTTTGGTGAGGATTCTTTTCTTGGCTTCTTTTCATGGGGACAATGTCTAAATAAGGCACAAACAAAATGTCAAGTTGAACAAATTCCCTTAAAGAGTAGTAAACATATGGAAGGAGCTGCTTAGTAAGGCCACTGAATCAGAGAGCATAAATAAGCTTATGAGACAGCTAGACATTTTTATAGAAAGAGTAGGTAGAGGCTTCCTACAGAAAGCTAGAGTGAAAAACTTAAAGGAGACATGCATGCTTACAGCACGAGACTTTCTGTCCCAATGATTATGCTTTCTATTCCAAAAGCCTTTTCTCCTTTAGGCCACCTGCCAAGATTTATCAAAGCACCCTCATTTTTTATTCTCCTTTCTTTGTTTACTATTACCAAGGAGGCCAGTACAGAACAAATACTGCTGTCTGTGGATTTCTTTTTCTAAGCAACATTTCCTGAAGACCAGTTATTCTTTGCGTTTTGTCTTCATTATTCCTTCTCCTTCAACCAAATCTTGTCAAGTGAGATGAGAATAGGGATTATGTTTATTTAGCTGAGACATGAAAGAGTAAAGCAAACACACATAGGTATTGTCAAGTATCCTAAACCCAGTTAAGAGATATAAAAAGGAAAACAAAATAAACCCTTCTCCCATGATAGATGCCCACAAGATTTGGCCCTCAGGCTATCTCTGTTATGATCCACTGGAATTACAAAAAGCAGCACATCAACTCTCAAAGGTTTACTACAGAATAAAGATTCTAAACTTGGGACAAATCCCAAAGCACTTAAAATCCTAACTCCAAATCAGACTTGATCATAACAATATTTCATTACTTCATATCTTCACCCTCTTTTATCAGAATGAGCTGCCATGTATGCTGTAAGCTCAGCCTTTAGCCAAAAGGAGACCCTGAATTTTCCAACCCAATTCCCTTTTGGTGTTGGGCCACTTCATGGTCTATAACAAAATTATACACATTCATTTAGTTTCACTCCACTTACAACCAAGTGGAGCCATTCACTGCTGACTACAATGTATGAAAGAGCATGCAGCCCCATTACCAATACAGGGCAGAAAAAATATACAATGCATGTGTGCCTTCAAGCCGCCTGTCAACCTATGGTGCACTATGAATTTCATAAGGATTACTTAGGCAAGGAATGATCAGAGATGTTCTGTCACTGGCTTTCTCTGAAATGTAGTCTACAGCACCTGGTATTATACAAGGCAAAAATTGTTACTGAAACCAAAAGGAATTCTGAATTTCCTTCCTTATCAAACAGTGCTGAAGAATATTTTTGAAAACCATGTTTACTCCTGTTTGTCTTGACAGATGGCAATTGGAATAGTAGAATTCTCTGGAGATTATCCCATTCCTCCAGGGTTGCAACACTGCTGGAATCAATGCCTCAGAGATTCTAGGTCCCTGAGTCCTCCTGGCTCTGGCCATTTTGACTTTGTTTCATAAAAATCATGTACTAGCTCTTAGGCTTGAGAAACCACCCAGTTTTCTGGGCTATTTGGTTTGTCTGTGCGTGTTTTCCTCACTGATGAAATACTCTCACTCTCTACGGCCCTTTCCGCAACATATCACAATAGCACGTTTTTCCGTTACAATCCCAGCATTGCCATTTGCGTGATGGTAGAAGGTTTAGAACACTCTCTTCTACACCCTTCCACCTTAAGTGGATGAGTGGTGTTATTGCCACCAGTGTTTCTTCTGCAGTACAGTGTCCTTGGCCACTCCATTTCCCTGCCTTCACTCCACCTCAGTGCCCCTGATTATTATTTTTTTTTTTGGTAAGTCATACCTGCGCAGCCACATTGTAACCCCATGATATGCCGTTACACTACTGCATTTGTGTGCTATAATGCTAAAGAAAGTATTTTAACAAATGTAAAGGAGAAATTTAAAGCAAACACGGAGTGGTGGTGGATTCCAAACTTGCTATGCCATGGGAGTTGCTGAGGGAGAGATAAGCTGTACATGCCCACATCACACCCACTCCTGGATCTGTGAAGATAGGAAGCACTATCAAGCACTATTACAGTACCACACTGAGCTGGCTGCTGGGACCGAAGCACTAAGGGAGACAACAGATTTTTTTATGGAAATCATATAAGGTAGTTTTGCAACACCTGGGGACATGATAGCAATGATGTCATGTGGTAGCGTGACTCCTGGACTGAAAACAACCTGCTGCTGTTGCAGGATAGCGATGTTGTGTGGAAACGCACTCCCTCTATATATGCAGTATATATACACAAACATGCGGACACTTTTTCCATTTCTAATGTATGCTTTTCTCTATGTAATTAAATTATTTTATGTTTTTACTTTTTTCCTCAGCCCTGCTGATGCAGCCATGTCTCTAGCCACACTTGAACATTAAGTGTGAAGGTTTAGAAGGAGGAACCTAATTTTAAAAAAAATCAAATCTTTTATTTTAATTAAATAGCAAATTTCTACTGGAGCAAAGCAACAAGAGCTCAAATCCAACAGGCATCTGGAGAAATTTCCCGTTGATTCCCTTTTTGGTCTATCTGGGAAGACATAAAAGAGGATCTACCATTACTCCTTAAACTACACCTATAGAATACTTCCTCTTGTTGCAGGAATATCCAGACTAACACTATTCCTAGATTTTCCTCCCTAGCACAAAAAACTGATACACTTGGACAATGCATACAAGTTCCCACAAGCACACAATTATTCATCTGCTCATCCGCCACAGCTATTCAAAACAGAACAGATCAGTCCAGTCTATATGCAAAAAATTAGCCTTTTTTTTTTTTTTGATAAATAGGATCCCTTACCTAAAATACAAGGATAAATGTAATTTTTTCCCAGAATAATGTGTATTCTTGTGCATGGAAATAATAAGAATCTTGACTAAACCTGCTAATTTTACTTTTATTTTTAGACTATGATTCCTATGGTAACCTACAATGTTACAGGTGTTGCCTTTCACATACACTCACACTTCAAACCTTACTTCTTCTTTTTTGGGCCTGTGTGGGCCTGTGACATTCCAACTTGTAGTCCCTTGCAGGAATTTGAAGATGTACCACATCCAACTTCCAGCCTTCTTTGCTTACAGCTAGCTCTGGCCCATGCATAGCACTTGCCATCTTCTGGCAAGTAACAACAGCTTCTGAGTAACATGTTGATAGTTCCTACACCCAGTCTGCCTCAAAAATAGTTTGGGCAGAGCATGTTATGTATGTGAACTTTATTCCTCTGTAGAAACAAAGGTCTCCCTTTGGGGAGTGCCAGGATCCAGAAGCTTCCACAAGGTTCTCAGCCAATCCAAATGGTTTTGGCATCTACTGAAACATATTTTGGGCTCAGTTCTGCCAGGTATGTGTTGAAAGTAATACTTTAAAGAGAGAAAAACTGATACTACATTTTCACATAGATCAACATCCAATTATAAGCAGAGAGTCATTGCACTAAAAGGATGGGGGGAGGTCACCTTTTGGCCTTTATTACTTTGAAGACAAGCTATGAATGAGACCCTCCTTGAACACATACAAAGAATAAATTACAAAGCAACATCCTAAATATTCTACACAGCAAAATATCATATTGGATTCTCGACATGATCAAGAAAATGAGCCAAGTGTGCATTTGCTGATGAATGTGATACAACTCTGACTGTGCTGGAGGCAAAAATCTAGTTCTAATTAATCACCAATTAATAGAAAGCTTAGAATGTATTTCTGCTTAATTATAAATATAGCTTCTCATTAAGAAAGACTTAATTAATCAATTTTTTAAACATCCTCAATGCTGTGAATCACTTTCCACACATCAAGCTGAAATGACTAACGGAGATGAGAAGCTGAATTCAAAATAATTCAGCTGTGTTCCTCCTCACTGTCTGGAAAAGTACAAGCAAAAAGTACAACAGAGAGGGAGAAAGAGATACAGCTGGTGTACTTGGTTTAGCTGGCACTGAAATTGTGGGTTTCTTTTGAAATAAACAGCAATTGCAATAAGCCAAATCAGACACAGATTTTGAAGGAACAGAAATGCTTATATCTCTCAAAGTATAAGCCAACTGAGAATATCCTCTATTCTGCTTTAAATTACCTCATTTGTGTCACAGTCTGCTACTAGTAACTCCTTCCTTTTGTAGAGTGTGGATGATTTGAAAGATGATTGTCTCACTAGGGGACAGTTTATGAGTGCATTCTACTGAAGACTTGGTCTATACTGCCATCACATATGGAGGCAGTATGTTTCAAATGAAGATTAAAGAAATTCTGCATGGTTTGGATGCTCACTGGGACATCTCAGTGAAACCTTTAATGGTGGAAAAGTTTGCTGAAAGGAAAATTGGCCATCATACTGATCTTTTTCCCCAATGGACAATTGCTGGTTGTACTGTAGAGTGCATGCTTAATTCACACAGGTAAGATTAAGCCCCAATGGGCCTTGCATGACCTGTTGATGCACTCTGCAATGTGACTCCACTACAACATGAAGATCTCAGGGTGCCTTAGACCACCAGGCATTGAGGAAAGTGCTTCTTTAAGACAGAAAAAGAAATACAAACAAACAAAAACCACTAAGATCATCTGCTAGAATCTCCTGAAAAGACAGAAATACAAAGCAGCAGTATGTGCTTTCATGAACCTCTGTCACCATTTGACTATCTGGTAGTCCAAACTTAACCTCACTTATGTTAAGCCACTGCAGTGGATCTTACTTCTAACTGCAATGTTGGGTATAAGAAAACTGCAAGGTTACTCTTTATTGGAGTGATTGTGGATTTCAAAGCCTTATCCTCCCCATGTTGCTAAAAAATGGAAATGCATAATTTCATCATGGGTCATTCACATGTCCATATGTTTGTCACATAACAAATGCAACTATCACAGAACAGTTTAGTTAGTAATGTTCTAACCATAAACCTATTGTCACAGTGAATCCATTAAGTAAGCAGCATTCCACCTATGCAATGGGAAAGGGTCAATGTTGTAAGTCAAACCATGAAACTAGACATGCAAGTGCAGTTTGACTTTTCCATTCACATTAAGGTAAAATGGCAGTATGCAACACATTCCTAAACAAATCCCCTCAAGAACCACAAACATACATGCCAGGATCCAAAGAGCTGCTTTGCAATTGCCCAATGATTTCAGCAAACCCAGTTAGATTTTTGTCATTTTTTTTTATTTTCAAATAGCAAGAATTTATGTTATAGCATTAAATATTCCTGAAAATCCCATATAACCCATAAAACTAGTCATACAGGTTCTCTGGATCCCACCTACAAAATTTCCTTCCTTATTAATAGCTTTTTCTTGAGACCAGACAGCCAGGATAATTGTGTGTTCCATACGGCATTTTGAATGTATGCACTGTGTATATGTAAACACATGTATATCTGTGTGCGTAAATCCACACAAACTGTGTATATATAGACATACATAGAGAACACACATACACAAACACAGCATGTTTTTGCTGTGGGATAGCTAGAAAAAATAGCATTTCCTCTGATAGCATTATCAATGGACTTGTCTAGCATGATAAAATGACAGCAGTAATAGGTTTCTAAACAGTGAAGACTTTGCACACAGTGGCCGCTTCACTCACCTTGTTCAAGTGGCTGGCTTTTAGTTGAAGTCGTTTTCATCTTGAGTGCCTCCCTAACCGACATGTCGCAACAGGAGCCTTTGTTAGTATCTTGGTCACTGTCAGCTTGGTCACTGTCCCCATGCCCGCTGTCTCTCAGACTGGCTCGCTCAGGGTCCTTGAATGTGGAGCTACTGTTATTTGTGCATTTTAAAAGAGAAAGAGAAAGAGAAGGGAGAGAGGGAGGGAGAGAGAGAGAGACAGAGAGAGAGAAAAGAAAAATGTGTTAAACTTGTATTTACTTCCCCCAGTTTGAATTGTACTCTCTGGCAAAGCAATTTTGACAAGAATGCAAATGGGGAAGCCCAGAAAAGTTATTTAATAGGCCTTACCTTTGAACAAACTGCTGCCTGCTGCCCATGTAATTGGGCTCTGCGGGAAAATTGTCTGTCTGTGAAAGAAAAGGAAAAAAATACATCTAGTTGTACACTGGACAAATCTCCTGCAGAGCAACAAGATTTCCTAGAGGAGGAATGATTAATAATTCAAAAAATAATTTTTCCCCTTAATGTTCAGATTTCTACATTTTAATTAAATTGAAAAATGCTGTTATATAATTATGTACTCAGAACAATTAAGTAATCCCAGTCCACAAATTACCTGCTAAAACAAGCAAGGAAGATTTACACAAGTGACGTAAAAATATGATTGGCGGTGAGGTGGATGCTAAGCTCATCTTAACCTTTATTATTACTAAGCAATTTCAGACGGCAACATTTTGCTCGCAACAGCTTACAACCATGCAGTGCCTATCAGAGTCGCAGCATTCTCATATATTCTCCAGACAAACAGTCTGCCATGCATCTTTTAATGAAGTATTTATCTATAAACTCTCAAACTAGATGTTACGGGGAAGGGCTAGTTAGCCTTTACACTGATGCAGTAACTTTCTGTGCATAATATTATCTTTTCCTCAGTATATGTTTTGACATGCAATTCCTCTACCACAATCCTGTCCACTCTGAAGTAGCACACTCTACTAATTGCTATACTATATAAAGAGCTATTCTCAAGTTCTTGTTAATAAGCTCCAAAAGATGGCCTCAGTCAGGAGATGTTCTCAGGCAACAACAAGCTCCTCATCAGCTACTGAAAAGAAGTATCCACCGTCATCTTCTATGAAACTACTTGCTTGAATAGCTGACATAGTGTTAAACTGAAAATATGATATGGATGTGTGTGCTAGCTCTGCTCCTCCACAGTTTCTGTCCTCAGACAGAGTAAGTGAGCAAAAAGGAGAGCCTGAACAGTTCCCAGTCATGCAGAGCATCTTCACACTCAGAAAAGATTCTCCACTTTAGACTGCCATATTTTTAAAGCTTGCTTTGAACAGGGCTCAGATGATCAACACATGAATTCAGCAACTTGGCACACAAATTTTGGTCACTTGATACTATTCAGACAACACATGATCTCACAAATGAAAGATCAAGTAGATCAAGTATGGATGGAACCTAGATTGGAGTCAATGAAGCTGAAGTTAAATGAATGTTTTTAGTATAGTAGAAGTTGTTTGAAGCCGCATTTCTTGCTCTGAAAACTAGGGATGGAAAGTACACTCAAAAATTAGTTTAAAAAATATTCAAAAATCAATTTTTTCAAGTGCCAAAAAAAAACTGATGAGGAGAATACTGGAGTAACAAGAATCTGACAATATTCTGTGCAAAATTTATACATGGCTTTTTTATGCAGAAAACAGAAATTTCTGGATGATATGCTGCACAAATTTTGCACAGATTAAGTCCTGAACTACAAATAGTATTCAAAAACCAGAGTTTACAAGATTTTTTCACAGAAGGAAGAAAATTGCTAAAGGTTACTTTTTCAAGAACAAAATTAGTAAAGAATTGCATCTTTACAGTGAACACATTTGTTTTGAAGATACTGAATTTTTTTTTAATTCAAACAACTTCAATTATTTGAATTTTTTTGCAATTAATTTAAACAGAGAAATAATCTATTCAGTTTTTCCTTGCTTGAAAGAAGGAAATGGGTATTTTGCAAGATAATGTGGTTACAGAGCTCAGCATGACTGGAAATTTGAATCAGGCAGAGATAATCATGAATCCAGCGGTCTTCTTGGTATACTAGTTTGGTGTGGACTGGGATTTACCTACTTACTTACTTATATATTTTTTGTATTTCATGGAGAAGCAATTCACTCTATTTTATACTTAATCTGTTCTCTCAGGAAATCAGTCTGTGACCATGTGAGCTGTTTGTATAGCAGTACCTTACTGAATACAACCTTTCTAAACAAGTCCAACATTGTGTAGTGGTTTGAGAGTTAGACTACATCCCTCTCGATTCCCTGCTTGGCCATGGAAACTCAATGGGAGACCTTGGGCATATCATATACACTGAGCCCCAGAAAACTATGTAATAGGTTTGCCTTAGGGTTGCCATAAATCGGAAATGACTTGAAGACACACAACAACAAAAACAACAACAACAAACATAGCAAAGGGCAACAACGGTTGCTGCCATTCTCAAGAGTATCATGTTCTAGCACCCCTATATATTTAATAACTTACTACACAAACTACAACATTCCTCCTAAGTCACAAACAACAATTTCAGGCTATTTAGGTTGCCAGGTTGTGTTAAAAAAAAATCTGAGGAAATAAGCACTAGAATGATGGATGTGCTTGATTGTGAGTCTCTAGCAAACCCTCATTGTGCTCATAAGTGCTCGGAAGCAGTGGTTTTGATACAAACATTGCATATCAAAGAGTTTGGTGTTTGTTTGTAAACAGTTAGCTTTCACCACTTTAATCAGGAAAAAAATCAGCTTGGCTCATCCTAGCCAAAGTTAAGATCCATTTCAGAGGGATGTTACTGCATATTTCCAAAATCAGTGGATCTTCTTGGAAGTACTTAATTTTGGCTGGATCATAAGATAAAGCTTTAGAGTTAAATAATCACTGATGGCCAATTTTGACCAAAGTCTCTTGGTTATTTCTGAGGTGATATAGTTGTCATGTGTCAACTGGAAACATGAAGAAACCAAAAATTATTCAAGAGGGCCTTTTCCGCTAAGCACCAGTGGTAGCTTTAAAATTTAGATTTTTAACTGTACCATGCATGCTTAAGTATACAGCTTTGCAAAGAGTCCAAAGGAATCTCCATTAGGACACTGATAGTGCATATATTTAGTTACATTGAATCAGATACATGTAATTAGTTAAAAATAAAGGATTAGTTGACAAAAAATATCTACCTTTAATCAGCTGATGACCAAACAACAGATGAAAATTATGAGCACAATCCAGGCAAAGTTAAGAAACTCTAGGTTTCACTGAACAGTTACAGTGCAATGCTGTGGCTTTCCACTTGGGAGTAAGTCCCACTGAAATTGTTGAGGGTGTATTATTCTGAGAAGACACACAAGTAGTTGCACTGTCAAGCATGTGCTTAAGTCATCAACTGAAATCAACAGGATTCTGAAAGTCTTATCACTGGGTGGATTGTACCCTGGGTTTGGTAATACTCCTGTTATAAACTGCTAAACAAGTACAAGATAACTAAAGAAGAAAGGACATTTACAGCATTTGTGGAAACTGGCCAAAATTGAAAACTGAATCACCCTTGTTTTATCTTCTGCTAGAATTCTTTGGGCCAAAGAGAGTGAGAGGGAGCTGGTATCTTTCACAGAATTCCAACCACAGTATATACCCGTCACTGATCTTTGCAGCTGACTTGGTGACAAGGCTCCTACTGTGTTCTGCATCACTTCATGCTGTGCCTCTGGGCTCTGCCGCAGCTATGAACTCTGCAACATTATCTAAGGCCGTGGTGCTCAACCTATGAGGCAGACACAGCAAGTTGCAAGATGTGCAGGACTGGCCAGGACAGAACAGGAATTGACCGTCCTCTCCAGCATTCAGGAGACTCTTTGTTCTGAATATTTAATGTGCATGAATAAAATAGCGTACAGTGTTGGATCCAGCAGCTCTGAACTGTCTCCAGGCTTCTGCACAGACTTCACCCATTGTAATGTCATTCTGGCTTTTCTGGGATAAGATTATGTGCCAAATGAATAAACTTAAGAAAATCACCTGTATCCCATTTACTAATAGCAAGTGCATTTATAAAGTGATGGCCTTTGTGTAATCAAAACAGTATTATCCATGAACAACAGCAGACTATCAGCCTGTTTGCGAGAACGCTACGGTTCACAGAAATGCTGAAAACAAAATGAGGGAGGGATAGAAAAGACAGCTCGGGATCAAATAGCAGGCATAGAGGCCAGAAAACACTGACTATCAATTGAGTGGGGATAGATGATTGAAAACTTAGATGTTTTCTTGTAAAATATGGTGCAAAAAATGGTAGTCAAGCACTTGGCATATAATATACAGCTGATGTGTGCATGAACCTGGCACAGAAACTCCATAACCCCATCTTTCCACTGACAACTCTCCCCTCCAGCCCTATTAGTCATAAACAGAGTTGGAAGGATCAGGAGAATCCTGCCAGTTCTACTCTATAGAGGTGTGAGCAGGGTACATTATTATTCAATTACTTTTGTGGACATTTACAGAACATCTGGAAATAATTTAGCAGCACCTTTATATTCACAGTATAGTTATATATAGCAATAGCATTTATTTTTATACCGCTTATCAACTGAGTGTTATCGAAGCGGTTTACAATGTGTTTTTTTTTTTAGCTAATTGCCCCCAACAAGCTGGGTACTCATTTTACCGACCTGCGGAAGGATGGAAGGCTGAGTCAACCTTGGAGCCCAGCAGGATTGAACTCACAACCTTGTAGTTGCAGTAGAACACTCAGTTCTACAACCAAAGGACCACTTTTTGGAGAGGATGGTCCTTGTAAAGTTAAAAATTGTTGTTGGGAGGATGCTACTCCAGAAAGGCTGGGCAGGAGGTCATCATATTACTAGGCAGTGATACACTTGCCATGGGAAGTATATAAATATGGAATCTTGTCAGTAGTGCCTTAACTCACAGTAATTCAAATGAGAGATTCAAATCCCTACTCAGCTATGGAAACTCATAAGGTGAAATTCAGCAAGTCACATTCTCTCAGCTTTGAAGATAATGGCAAACCTCACCTGAATAAATCCTTCCAAGAAAACCTGATGACAGAGTCAGCACAAGTTGAAATTGACTAGAAGGCACATGTCAACAATGAACCATGGTATAGCATATACTTGCCAAGACTTTTCATGATGACATATCCCCCCACCCACACATGTTTGGGATATTTCTCAATATAGGTCTATATAGATTTTCAAATAGGTGCCTGAATCTCCCACTAGAATCTTTACTTTATTTTCAGTGTTGCTGGCCTTCTTACCATTGGCCCTCTGATCCTTACCCAAGAACAGTTCCTTTAAGAATGACTTCCAGCCTGTTCAATCAGCACAGCAGGGAACTGTTTTGCTTAAACACAGCTTGGCTTCTCCAAATATCTAGGGCACTTTTCTTACTCTGTGTTATTCTGTACTCACAAGGCTCCAAAGGCCCAGTGACAGCACCCAGCAAGGTAGAGCAAACACTGGAGCCTTCCTCAACTGAGGATGGCTGCCTTTCTTTTTGATTTAATTCATTTAACTCCTCAATCTAAAACTACCTCCCATACTTTTCAAACAAGTGTTATTTTTTAAAAAAGCATCAGGTGAAAGAGCTATCACCACAATTTAATTACCCCAGAATGCCTCTGAATTCTGATGACAATAGCACTGGCTGCTACTGCAGCCACCTTACTCAAGAATTTTCTGCTCAGCTGCCCCTTACCATCTGTTGCTGATACAGCCTACCCTCTCTGACCACTGCTAAAGGTGTGAGCAGAATTTTGACTAGGGAGACATTTGCCCAGAGTCCCTTCAACCTGGCAATGGTGCTGAGCATAAGAGCTGCCCACAGTGCAATGCACTAAACCAAATCTTGCAATTCATCCATTAGTGCAGTCTCTAAAGCACTTGATAATCATCTGTATCTGACTCTGGACTTCAAGGAAGACAGTAAAAGCAGGATATTTATGGTAAACCAGCACACATGACGAGTCAGCTGCATTTCACTTAGAGTGCCACTAGACAGGCATATCAAATTGGTAGGTTCTGCTAGGTTCATCTGTCTGGGCCTGGCCTAGGACAAGTCTAGGCACATGTTGATCATGCCACTTGTTTGTGTTGACCCTTTTGGATTACTGAACTGTTTCATGTGGCAATTTTACTCTTCAACCACCTCCCACCAGCCTGGTGGGAAGCTTCAAAACATTGCTTGTCTTGCTTAAGATGACTATGTTCCTTTTATGAATATTATAATCCTTTTCCTTTTTTTGGTTTTAGGAACATAGATGCATTTGCATAAGTGAATAGCATCTCTGAAACTATCTGCAGATATAATACATGATGACACATGCAAGCCACTCAAAGATAATACCTGAGAATTTTTGGCATACTATTGGACTAGGTGCAGAAGGTGAAAATGATCACTAATCACAAATCAAAAGTAGCTGAAGGAACTTGAGTGGTGGAGTTGTTATTTTATAATTTATTAAGTCTTACAACTTAATGAGCCCAACAAACATGGCAAGAGCTGCTTCCACAATTTATTAATCATGTTTCTTTTTTTTCTTTTTTTGCTTGAGTCTTTCTTACTACGAGTTGTCTTTCACTTCATGTTAGATTTGCAGAATTTTGAGATGAAAGAATGAGGTGCAAAAACACCCTTGTGTTTATGAAATGCCATGTAAGAAGCAACCTGAACTAATGCAATACAGATCTACAACAACCCATGGGCTAGTTCAGTCATAAACTCAGCTGAGTATACCGTGGTTTATAAGCATGCAGTCAATATTCTTTTCTTCCCAGCTGGTACGCTGGTTTTAGCACTTCCAAGTAGCTTAAACTAACTATTGAATTTCCTGTTACATTGAAACTAGGAAATGGTGGGTTAGCAGCAATTTATTTATCACTTACTGTAGTTTCATATGCTGTTCAGCATAGAAAGACTGAATTTTCCAATGTAACGGGAAAATTTAACCAGCACCAAAGCTGCTATAGGAAGGGGTGAACACGTGGGTCCAAAGCTTGTCGTTGTAAGCATGGTTTACTAAATGTTAAGGCTTAAAAGAGTCACTGAACAGTGACAGCTGAGAGAACACTCAGTTAAACAGAAAAGGATGTGAAGACTGCAGACTTGTACTTTGGAACAAGGACTGCATAAGCTGTGGAAAGAGAACAATTTCAAACAGTGCAGGCAGATAGAAGAACTGAGAATTTTCTTGTGCTCACCACTTTTCTCTACAATTCTTTTTTTTCCAGCCATAGTCTCCTGGTTGGACTCAAATTACAAGAAAAGAAATTCCACCCAAACTTTAGAACTTTTTATTACTGCAGGCACTGCTCAACAGTAGAACAGACTGCCTCAGAAGGTGTTGGTTGATATGACTCAGGCTTTACCAGGATGTGACTATGAATTTATATAGGAGAACACCTGTTAATCATAACAAGAATATATTATTTAGAATCTAATAATGGGGAGATAGGAAATATTATAGAATATGTACCACCCAAACTATATCGTTTATTGAATGAAATTTTATTATATTATATTCATTATTACATTTATAGGAGTGACTTGGTGAAAATGGTAATTGTATATATTGCATACACATACATGTGAAGGTATTTTTCTAGCTATCATTACCTTAACAAATATTGAGGTTTTAATTTAAAAAAAAATATTTAAAAAGTAGGTGGTGGACTGTCCATCTTTGAATGTCTATAAACAGAGGCTGAATGGGCATCTTCAAAGGGTGTGTTAGCTGTGTATTCCTATGGAGCAAGATGTTAGACTAGATGTCCCTCATGGTCACTTCCAGCTCTATGACTCAATGATTCTTAAAGCAAGAGACATGAACAGTGAGCTTTGGAAGCTGCTGAGCAGTTTGCCACTTGCGTATTGTTACCCACACTGAGGTTACTTACGCATTTATCTTCAAGAATGTGCATGGTTCTTAATAGTCCACTTGTGCCTTTAAAAACATACTGTCAAGGGCTTCTTAGTACCGGCTGATCATCAGATGTTGTAATCATAGAACAACAATTGTAAAGAAGGTTATGTTCTTCTATTAATAGTGCTGGGAGATTTTGTTCTGGCATACTTTTTTTAAAAAAGAAACTGAAATGCTATATTATGGATTAGTCACTAACAAGCACAGACATTCCATTCAACCAACTTATTATCATTCTTGGAGTATAAACGGAATTATTCATACAGTTTGTATCAGTCCTTGACTCTTCATTTGGGAAAGCCACTCATTTTCCACCAATCATTAACTACATTGATTCATTCCCTTTTTGCTTACTATTTCCAGCAAGCAACAGTATTTAGTACTAGTATTTGGTATTAACTGTTAGTTATAATTTCTTTTAAGGGAATGCATATTTAGCATTAATAGTTTTAAAGGAATTTACATTACTGTGTAGGCAGATTTTAAAATAAATTAATTCTGGGGAAATGTTTTCATTTAAGGCACTGCAATATGAAAAATATGAAAAAGCATTTGCATTTAACACATTTCAACAACTATGAAACTTAGAACATTTTGGCTTTTGAAAGAAAAAAATTACTTTGAAATACAGTATAAATTCATTTGGATTTTTTTCTTCCTTTTTTAAAATTTTCTATTTTCTAGTATAAGGGGAAATGCTAAATATTTACAATCTATTTATTTATCTATTTATTTATTTATTTGAATTTTATAATGAAGACAAAAGCCTTCTCATAAGAAGGAAACCTTAGTCCACTGCATAGATCTCTGGCTGGTCCGTTCACTGGTCACTTCAATGATATGTTAATCTTTGACTATTTTAGAGCCAGTTCATTTTAGCAACATACATGTATGTTACTTACTTGAGCTTGACCTAGGTCCCTTCCACAGGAGCCTCCTATCCCAGCATGGGGATGGGAGAGGAGCAGGACTGCAGTGAGATTTCTGTATGATGTCATAGTTGTCCTGTCCTTCTCCTGTCACCAGGTGGTGTGATCGCAGATTAAATAATTAAATCATCCATCAATGATCCATGATCATGCCACCATCCCACACTTACCTGGCCTGTGGAAGGGCCAGAAGTGCAATGGAGGTGCTTCCTGCCCCACCACAGCCTGGGAAAGTGTCCGGCTGCACTGTGGAAGGAAGTGATGTGTCCACCACATTTTCTTCAGCAGGGAGCCAGTCAATGGAGAGGGAAGCACTCCCGTCGCACTTCCTTCCCAGCAGAACAGCTGCCAGGATCACCACTGGAGGACAACAATATAATGCAAGGTACCTAAAGGGCCCTAATTTCTGGATGCTTAATTATTCAGAATTATTAAAGTGCTATATGTTGTGCTGCACCTGCACTGATCCTTTCTTACATACTAATCACTTGTTAGTCATCAAATGATGAACATACTTGTAAAATGTAAGCTACTTTTCACCATCTCTTTCTGCAGACAAATCTAGTTCTATCAGCCAATATTAAATAAGAAGATGAGGAGGAATTACTACTGCCAATATGATGCAAGTGAGCTGATTTGCTGAGTTATTTTTTATCTATGTGCAGAAGCTGTTTGGGAACTCTTGAAGGTGTGAAAGCCAAATCTCTTGAATTTCGTAATTCAATCAAAGCAGTACCTTATCATCGGTTAATTGTCTATTCAGAGCCTTAACAACTTATTTGATATTCCAGTTAGCATCAAAACATAACCAAACAGAGTCAAGCATCTTTTTTTTTTTTTTGTCAAGGATAGTCAACTATGTTTCTTATTTGTACACCTGGAAATCTTCCTCCAGCTACCACCCTAGTCTTTTGTTAGTTTTGTCTTTCCAGCACTATGAATGCTGTTATGATTTCTCAACTCAGTATGACTTTAGGATTGTCTTTTCATTGGCATAAGGTCTGAGGTTCTATCTCTGTACTCACACTCCTAGTGTTCACTTTCTAGTAAATATTTTCTGTGGCTGAGAATGCCTGTTTTTCCTGCTTTCTTTTTTGGATTCATGCTGATTTTGCCACATCCTCATCACCAGTCAGATCATAAGAAGGTAAAATCATTAGTGTTTACGTTATTCTCTCTCTCTCTCTTTTTCACTCACTCACTCATGCCTTCTCCAAGATAGCTTTCAATATTTAATTTTTAAATGCCTCCTATTTTTCAGTAAAACTCCCTTTAAAATGACATAATTGAAGTTGTCCACATCTTCATGTACCCTGCAGTCCATCTGGCATTGCTGGCTAAAGGCAGAGGGCTGTGTCCATGTTGTGGCTCTGCAGACTTCTGGAAGGGAGATGCTATGCAGCCAGGCCTGAGATACTGAAACAGTTTGAGTAGAACAGGACCAAACCATCACAATTTGAGGCTTCCGGGTGAGCTGGTAAACCAAATTAACTAAGTCAACCACTCAGTGGGACAATCTCTATTAGGAAACAGGTAAACCAGGCTTCCATCCTCCATAGCAAATGAATAGTCTAGGAGACTGTCACAGCAGAGCAGTCTGATGGGAGTAATAAACCAGGCCATGACATACATCCAGGCAATGCAAGGCCCTCACCAAATCAGATCAAGGTTCTTGGTAAAAGGCTGGTAAGACAATGACCTGGCTAAGGTGGAACAGGGAGACAACCTTTGGGAAGTATGCTGGGTCGGCAGAGCACGACCTTGTCTCTGTGGAAGACCAGACAGGACTGATCACTGCTCAGAATTTCCCTGTTTTGAATTTGAGTTTGTTTTAAGTTTGAGAATGCAGAGGTCTGTGGTGGTCAAAGCATCAAAGTGCTTCTGCATAAATTGGGAGAGGACTAGAGAAAGGGACCAAGATTTTATCCACTGGCATAGAAGGGAGACGTGAGGTCTGGGTGAAAGCACAGAAACATTTCACTTTGGAGTGTAGAATGAATGTGTCAATGGCTTACAGGAGGTGAACAGGATAGTTTGGATATAGTTATCTAGCATATGCACCAGGTGGCAAGGCTTGAGGTCCTTGCCCTGCCTCCACCCTGGATTAAGAATATTGGAGAGAATGTCAGTTATAGGTACACTCACCAAAACATCTGTAGGAAGGATGGAAACCAAGATTGTCTCGAACAACAAAGCATGACTAAGATACTGTCTGCTTGTACCCTGACCAATACTCATGTCAGCAAGGGGAAGCTGAGAAGTGATATAGCAGGAGTCCAGTCCAGAACTGAAAAAAACACATCTCCCTGCCCTAGCCTCCCCTGCTGCAGTAGAAGGTGCACTTGTGGTTCCTCTTGGAAGCAAACACATCACTGGTAGGAGGACTCCAATGGCTCACTATAAGGCTGAACATGCTTTCAAACAGAGTCCATTCAAACTCCAGAATTGCAAGACTGAGAGAGTCTGCCAATTAATTGTCTCATCCTGGGATATGCCAGTCTACTGGTATGACCAGTTGCAGAATACATCAGTCCCACAGCCACTAGAGTGTTCATTGTTGAAGATGTAGGGCCATCTTGTTTATATAATACATTGTGGTCGTGTTGTCTGACAGCAGTTGTACTGTTTTGCCCTGAGAGAAGTCTTCAATGCCCTGAAGGCCTTCATGACAGCCACCATCTTCAGGGCATTGATATGAATATTCTGCTTTTTGTGGGATCACTTGCCTTGGACAATGAGATCCTTACAGTGTGAACCCCAGACTAGGTGAGAGGCACTGGAGGTCTCAAGGACTCTAGGCTGGAGAAGGTGGAATGGTATGCCTTGAGCCCTTTCCTCAGCTTACCTTCTAACACTACTGAAGTGTGGGCCTTGTGTGAAAAGCCTGGGAAGGCAGGCTCTCGCAAACCTCCTGCTTCCCTGCTGCTCGGGTTCTACAGCTCCTTCCTGCTCGCGCAAGAGCCTCGCCCACGCCCCACCCCTTCCTTCTGCAGTCCAGCCTGGGAGTTGTAGGCTGCACTGAGGAGGGGACAAACAACAGGCCTGGCTCCAGAGGCTCCGCACTGCAGGTGAGTGTGGCCCAGGCCCGTGAGCCTTGCACAAGTGCGGCTTATTTTCGGCTAAAAGCTAAAAGCCGAAAATAAGAAAATGTGTATTTGCTATGCTTGCAAGCCTTGAGCGTGGCAGAAATGGGAGTGCATCATGCAGACCACTCCTGAAATTTACGTGATGTTCAAGGGGCTCTTTTGCTTGTAAACTGCCATGCGAAAAGGGCCCTGGTCAGGTAGGACTGGAGCCACCACTGTAGTGTGGAGTAGATGAGTAGGGGAATCTGGAGCCTCTTATCCAGTGAATCCTGGCATGGGTTGGAATATGCATGGAGCAAAGGGGATATCTTTGTACTGGTATAGGCTGTGACCAAAAATGAAACACAGATACTTCCTGTTCTGGAAACAGATGTGTATATGGAAGTAAGCATTTTGGAGTCAAGGGAGGCAAATCAGTCTCCTAGTTTTAGGATGGATGATAACGTGACCATACAAAATTGTCTGGGCCAGATAGGTCTGATTGAACCACCCCTTTTCAGTATAGTAAAATAGCAGAAGAACCCACTGTGGGCAACCTCCTGAAGCACTCGTTTGATGGCATCTTTCTGGAGTAAGGGTAGTGACCTCCCGATGAAGGATATGTAATGACAGGATATGCTGGATGCAGGTGACTGAACCCAATAGCATAGCCAAGATGATGATGAGGGCCCAGGAATCACAGCAGATTTGTTGTCAGGTGGTAAGGTGGTTCAGCAAGTATGGGCGGTTGCAGGCAAGGAGGCAGTAGCTCAACGGCTGAGGCAGGAAAAGCAGCAGGCTGAAAGAGTCAAAGGCTCTGTTCGATGGGGGCAGGGTTTCTTGGAGGTGAAGGCTGGCTGATATCTCAACTGTCTAGAAGAGCTCTGGAACCTTTCTGAATACAACTCTGTGAATACTGTTGCAATGGAGACTGTGACCTGGAGTAGGAAGAAGGCAAAGTAGACCTCCACTAGTAGGGTCTGATCAGTTAAGAAGGGTGAATGGGTAGTCTAAATACCATTTTCTTGGCTATTGTATGGGCCTTGAAGAGGCTATCCAGAGGTTCATCAGTGTGGGAACTGAAGAGATCTTCTATCCAGTTAGAAGCATCCTCAGTTAAACAATCAGATCTCACCCAGGTGTAGCAACAAAGACCAATGGAGGTAGCCTCACTTTTGGAACATAATCAGTGTCATGATGCGCTACAGGAATTGTGGCTGGCTGTCCTTTGAATCTCCCATTGGAGGGCTGCCACAAGGCTGATCTGGAGATGGATGGTCAGGTTGACTTTGGAGTGCACATGGCAACTCTGAAACTGGTTTGTCTTCCTGGATTGACTCCTGAACACTGATCAAGGATAGGAGGCTTGGAGATAGTGAGCAACTGTCAAGAATCTCTCCTGCCGAGCCACAGCCAGCAAGGGAGGAGGGAGGTCAGGAAAACTTTCAGGGAGAATCCGAATATACCAAACACAAGGAAAACGCAAGCCAAGCCAGGTCAAGGTCCAGTCCAAAGTTCAGGAGGCAGAGATCTGTCCAGAGGGTTTCAGGGAGCAAGAGACATGAAGGTGTTGAGAGCTTTCTAGTAATTTGCTGCAAGCAAAGAGCAGTCACACCAGCAAACTTAAATAGCCATTGTGAACAGGTGCTGCTTGTTATTGTCTCCTCAACCTAGTCCATGCACCCTCCCTCTGCCCATTTCAGCCTTCTTCGTGATTGAGGGCTGATGGGCACAGGTGGCTGCAACTCCTCTGCATCACTGCTGGTTTCCTCTCCGTCATGAGCTGGTTGGGGCAACCCTGTCTCTGGATTTTTCCGCACTTGGTTTTTAAAATGGGGCAGTGCGTCCTCCCACGAGGACGTTCGCATTTGGAGGCGAAATGAGTTACCATTTGTCCGGACTTCAGCCCGCTCCGGAATGCCCAGAACTCATGGTCGCCCGTGCTATTGAAAGACCGATTAAAAGAGGACTTTCAATAGCACAGCACGGCCCAGCCCGTTGCTCTGTAAAGTATAGATTTACAGGCTCGCGCCAGTGCGAGTCTACAGATCTTCCGGGTGTGGGCTTCTGGCTGGCGAGCTTCCCCGGTTGGTGGAGAGCCTCCGCCAACCGGAAGCCTCCATTTCCGTTGCCGGAGAGTGTGTAGCGCAGGCGCACACTCCTCTGGACCATCGTGGATCGTCGGGGCGGAACGTGCCAGTCTGGTGAGTAACAGACTGCCCCATTTCCTCCCCAAAGTGCAGAAAAGCCCTCTGTTTGACCTTCCAGTGTGGGGGATGTTTGCAAGTTGACTTGCTCACTCACTGGCCCAGTCCTTGGCACAGTCATTTGCTTCTTGATCTCAGAGGCATCATCTATCCCACTCACTGGCTCGGTCCCAGGTACAATCAGTTGCTCCTCAATCACAGTGTCATCATCTATCTCAGCAACAGGCCAAAGAGACTGCTAATACTGACCTCCAAACTGAGGTTTCTGATATTGGGCAATCCTTGTGTTTGGCCCATTTCTTCTCTTTAGGAGTGGTACAATTGGCAGTGCTCCTCTTTTGCCCTTTCCCAGACTTGGGCCATACACTGACAATCTGCCTAGGGTCAGATGAGGCGGGATGGATTCTGGGACACCCTGAGCATCACACAAGGAGTATTTTTTAAAGGCTGCCTTCAAGGCCATACAGGAACAATTAATCACCAACAAAGTTGGGGGAAAAACGGGGAAAAGGGGGAGAAAGGAAAGAAAGCTAAATAATTTGAAATCTTGTACATATGAAGAAAATAAGATTGAGGAAAGAAAGGTTACTCAGCACTAGCTCTTCCAAAGAGAATCACATGATGAACAAAAACAAACTGAGAAGAGCAGCTCTTGGTGCTATTTATGTTCATCGCCAGAGGGATGGAGGTTACCACCAAAAGCTACTCAGCTCTGGAACAGTCCATGGATGGATCTGTGCAGGTGCACGACTCATTTCTCTGAGGTACAGAGACCACAAAGAGGAACGAAACATTAGTTTCCTCTCCTCTTCCAACAGAGGAAGCTGAAGAAGAGAAATTCGTCAGGGGAAGCACAGTCCACATAAGATCATGTACACCGTTTAAGTAAGGGCTTTCACCTTCTAAACTTCCTCAAATGGTCAAGAAGCTGTCAGACAACATTAGAAAAAGATGGAGGATATGAATACATCTGGGATATGTGATTGCAGGAATTGTTATATTTATTTATTTATAGAAATGATGAGAAGTTCTAATCTGAAAGGTACAGTACATTGTTATGCACATCTGCTTGGAAATGTATTCTACCATGTACAGTCATTAATTAAATTGTTGAATGTTCTGCAGCTCAAGAGTGTGAGCAATTTTTTTCCATAGTGCACAGAGCCCAAAAACAAAATGGTTGGGTGCCTACCTTCAACTAATCAAATGCAATTACTAATTCACTACAAACAGAAGAAGGAAAGTCAGCTATGTAGCAGGTGTCAAAGCTCCAGGAATGCATATTTTTTATTGTTACGCAAACCACTGTCAAATATAGTTTTCATTGTTGAGCACTAACAAATCTAGGACATAAATTGCTACAATTTCTGCTCTAAAATGTCTACCATTCTGCAGTTCAACTTACAATATAAGCTTTGTCAATGAGCCAAAGTAAAGGATCCTCCTTTTCCTGGACCCTCAGATTATATACATACATCACTTTAAAAAAAACCATTTTTAAAACCAGAAAGCAGAGATTGTAATAACCAGGATATAAATATTAAAGGTCTCTTTTATTCACTAATGTTTTGTGCTGCTTGATCTACCCACTTTTTGTTTATTTGCTTGCTTGCTTAATATTTTTATTTTTTTATTCTGCTGAAAAGTCTCCAAAAAGGACTTTCAGGTCAGTAGGAAACCAAACACATTACACAAGAGAAAAAAGAGATGTGGAGGGATGAAGAAAACAAGCAAACCCAGAGATCAGTAAATCAAAACTCTTTATTCTGATTTTACTGAAACTCTATTTTTATTTTCCTTTCATAATTTGTGTGTATTGTTATGGAAAAAATAATAATAAAATTTTGGTACTGTACAAGGGCAAGAGAGTTTTGATGTGGAAAGCACCCTTTAGGCTTGCTCCTACTTCCCCACATCAACTGGGTCAATACAATCAACTCCTTTGTGCAATTTCTGACTATTCAATATTCACACAAGCTCCTTTTCATTGCTAAACTAACAACATTAATTGTCTTTTGTACCTTTTTTCCTTGCTATTTCAGATCCTGGAGACTTGTAAACGAAAATTAAGATTTTTCATGTAATTGCAATAGGTGTCTACTTCTGTCATACATACAGAGCTCCATAAATCCATAAAGATTTTTTTAAAAAGCTGGGTATTTGTTAAAATAAGCACTGCACACAGCTTACATATAACATGCCCTGAGTTCAGGAGTCCTCCCTCTATAGAATCCAAAGGCTGACAGCAATATTCCTACAAAACATGGTGGGAGAATGTTCATCTTCAAAATGCACCCAGAATGAATTGTCTTATTAGAGAAAGATTTATTCTAAAATCTAACAAAGATTTAAACATTAATCAGATTTATGAATATGAGGCTGCTGGAATATTCATAGTTTTTCCTCCAGAATTACAAGAACAAGTATCACATTTTCAAAATGTATGATTCAGTGCTGGCCTTACTGCAGGTAGGTGTTCATACCTGAAATCGTAATAAAGCAAAATGTCTTTGCTGACTTTAACTGCTTTTTAATTAAACATTACTAGGAAAAATGAAATGGAACATCTCTACCCTTTATCAGGCTGCCACTTAATATCTCATTGAAGCATATTCCACATCTTCCCCCAGAAAATTTAATTCCAAGTACTTCCCCTTCACTGCCACAGTAATTTTACATTATGGCAATAGCTCTGCAAGACAAGAGAAATGCATCCTGCCAAATCCAGTTTCAAAGAACAGACAATGACTGAGGTTTTCTTATAAACTGTACATTTTGGCTCAGAACAAGAGAGAGTTTTATCCTCTCTTAAGGAAAAAAGCTAGTATAATAAACATGACTTCGACTATAGACAGACCTTAGTTTCTTGAAGAAGGGAAGTACCTTCTGTTTTACAAAATGGAACAACCCTACCTCTGAATGCCTGACTTTCACGTCTGGTGGGGAGTGGCTTTATAAAAAAAAAGGAGAGCGGGGGAGAGAACGGTGTTTCTTGGCACATGCAGAAAGCCTTTATTCAGATGTCTTCTTCCCCCTTAAATACTTTTGGTTTTAAGTAAAAAAAAATAAACAACAAAGTTGTTGTGATGTCCCTTTCTGACTAATGGTAACCCTAAGGCAAACCTATCACATAATTTTCTTGGAAAGATTTAGTCAGAGGGGGTTTGCCTTTGCCTTTCTCTGAGACCAAGACAGTGTGACTTGCTCAAGATCACCAACTGGGTTTCCATGGCCAAACACAGATCTGAACCCTGGTCTCCAGAGTCTTAGTCCAACTCTCAAACAACTAGACAATACCAAACACTGAAAATCTATTTGGGCACCATATCTTCATGTTAGAATGGCCAGAAGGTTACTTGGTTACTATTAGCATTTTCTAGCTAATCCAAACTATAAACTTTTCAATTGTGACACCTGAGTCAATCAATCCTTTCTCAAAGAAGTCTTTCCTAGCGCCTCTCTGTAATATCATTCTGGCATCCGAAGGAATTTTTCCCAGCCTGGTGGGGAGGAGAAAAATCATTCTGCCATTTCATCCTAGTTTTATACATCTTTATGTATCTTTGTTTGCTGAGTTTTAACCATGCTGTGTTCCTTCACCAAGGAATAAGTATCCAACTTTTGACAATACCCTCAAAAGAGAGAGAGTGAGAAACTGTACAGAATTTGTACCCATAGTTAGCAAACACATGAAGAGAAGTTGAATTGTGGATGTTTTCCCCAACCCTTTCTTTGCACAGGCTAAATAAAATGTCTAAACAGTGTCTACACATGAAAAATCTCTGTGTAGATTCTGTACTTTTCAAAAGTGATTCCTTGAGCTTCTGTTCAAGCAACCACAGCTATAAGAGCTGCAGTCTTTCAGTTTAATTCTTTTAAGTTCTTTTAAACCCAAGATTCAGTCCATTTAGAAACTTGTATTTTTTTTTTCCAAATTCAGTTGTTATACAAGATGGTTGAAAACAAAAATATTTGTCTTACCTGCCTTACCTAGGTGAAAATACACCAAGAACTTTTTGAGAGAATTTCCAAAGAACTCTGGCTTCTTTTTCCTACCAAACAGCCTTCAATCCTCATGAAAATCTTAGTCCAAAATCAGAAAAGGAAAAAAAAAAGTGCTTTGACTGATTAAGTGAGATGAAGATAGATCTTATGGTCTCTCAATGGGGCTTCTTAAGATAAACTACTCTTCTGAGAAGGTAGATGAGGCTCCCATAAGAAGTGCCAACTATCACAGTATATAAATATTTCTAGTCAAGAGAGAATACAATAGCTTTTCCTTCAGCCATCACCCAGCAGAGTCAATAAATAAACTTAATGAAATTCATGGCACATTATTATGTTACTCAGTATGGCTGCTATTCATTTAAAAGAGAGAGAAAGAGCGAGGAAAAAAACTGAAGATTTTTGAAATAATTCACAACATGTCAAATGCTCGCGAGTGGCACAGCTGAGATGGATGTTTTTAAAAGGTTCTATGAAGACTATGTGACAAAGCTCAGCTTCACCGACATCAAAGTTAAGATGGGAGAATAGGAAGATGTAGCAAAATCTATTTCACTCTAACCTACCTGCATTTTTTGTATGAAATATATTCACATAACTTACCACAGGTATATATTATTTACTGACACTGCCAAAAATAACCACATTAGGGCGGGGGACTGTATATCATGCTTCCCTGTCAATTAAGCTGGAGATAGATTTTGTCACTCTAGTTTCCCCATGTTAGTTTAATATATTGGATCATATTAGGAGTACTGGGCTTGTCAATAAGGTAGTTCAGAATCCTATTAATGGAGCCAGCCTGTCAATATAATTGGCCCTCTGTTTATTGAACGATCTACTATTTAGAGGAGGTGAGCTGTGAGATGTGATTAAAAGGTACATGTATTCTGACAGTACACAAATATTGCAAGAATTTGATCCCATGGATTGAGAGAACAGCTGCCTAATCACTTTTTTATCCATTACATGAACTTCAAACAAGAGTACATCTGAACAGCTAGGACACACAATCATTGTCGCTTATCACAATATGTGGCTGCTGTCCTCAAGATTCTACATATTTTTACAAGGTATCTTACTTGTGTATCACAGTTCAAAGAATGTCTGTATGTGTGAATGTGCATGCATGCATGAATAAAGAATAGGGGCATATTCCCACACATGTGTAAACTAAATCTTGCACCAACAAAATATAAATGGAGTCAGAATGAAGAAATATATTGGAATTAATACCGACCAGGCCACATAATATCAGTACTTATTCTATTCTATTCCATTACTATTCTGTCATTATATTTATTCTACATTGTGTCACAGCTGGAATTCTCACTAGAACAAGAAATATGATCTTAGTGTAAGAGATCCAGGAAATAATTTGGACGGATAGTATATAATGCATTAAGCAACATTAAGAAGTTCAGGAACTATTTTGCTTAAAGGATATCTTAATCAAGCTGAACATGTAACTAGCTTGTATACATATATATATATTTAGAGAGAGAGAGGCCATTTCCGCACTAGCCTGTTATAGTGCTATGATTCCACTTTCAACATCCTGTGGAATCCTGGAGTTTGCAGTTTTGGGAGGGGCTGCCCAGCCCCTCCCGAAACTGCAAACCCCAGAATTCCATAGGATGTTGAAAGTGGAATCATAGCGGTATAACAGGCTAGTGTGGAAATGGCCAGAGAAATGTCAGTGTGATGTAGTAGTTTGAGTGTTGGACAATGTTGAGTGTTGGACAATTCCCCTGCTCGTCCATCAAAACTCACTGGATGGCCTTGGGTGTGTCTCACACACACTCAGCCTCAAGAAAACCCTGTGCTAGGTTCACCTTAAGGGCAAGTCGGAAACAACTTGAATGTGTGAACAAATGTGCGTGGCTCAAACAAAGCAAAGGATTAAGTACCATAACTGCATTTTAAAAAGTGTTGGATAGTGCTATAATGGAAAAAACCTCAACAGCCTAGCTAATATTTAGATTTGAAATGCTACAGTACAACAATACAATTAAATGTCTGTGAACTATGTCAACGACACAAGACCTAGAATCTAAGTTCTACAGTCTTCTTATATCAGGACAGCCTACAGAAGGTGTGACAAACCAAGTCAAATGCAGTCCTCTTGCTGTCTTCTTGGGATTGCCCAACTGTTTCTTGAGATTGGCAAGTACCTAGTTTGCTACATAAGTAGGCAACGTATATCTTAGTGCTGATCTGTGTGGTCACAAGGGAAACCATAGGATTCCCAATCCCTGTTTATCTCACAGTCTAAGTGAAAAAGCAAGAATAGGTGTGGTGAATCAGGAACTAGAGTGGAGGATTTTAAGACTTCTCTCATCCATTTTTCTCTCTTACATATATCCTTGTACTCTTTTCCTTTGAAGTACAAAACTAGAAATGATTAGAATGACATTGAAAAAAAAAAAAGACTACTCAGAATTCATCCAGTTATTTCTTTTAAACATTAGTTTTCTGCTCCTCTCCATTGAAAAAGACCCTCAAAATCCATTTCTCTTCCACCTTCATGCTCAGTAGATAGGATGCCTACCTGGAGTACCTGGAATTTTTGATAAGTGCTAGTTTGTCAAAACTTTTTTCCAGCATCAGTCACAGTCATTGTACAAAAATAGGTAGAGGTATGCACACTTCATTGATACTTGAATGCATCTATTTCTTTTAAACTCATTTAATAATACAGCTGGGATAGTTCTGATTGTTTTCCAAAAGTAGATGATTTCAGGTGCACTATTTCACAAGAAAAATTCTCAAAAATATCAAATGCAAACTGACTAAAGGCAGAATCCTGTTGGTAGTCTGAACAAGAATAGACCAACTGAATTGATCTGTGAACAGTGTGTCAAAACATACGAAAACCTCACTGATTCAATTATTCTAGTTTGTCTACCAACAAGATTCAGGCCAGTGTCCAAAACTGCACCAAAAATTCTGAGGGTAGGGCCATTTCCACACTAAACTGATATAGCGTTATTATTCCACTTTCAACCTCCTATGGAATCCTGGAGTTTGCAGTTTAGGGAAGGGCCTCAAAAGCCCCTCCCTAAACTGCAAACCCCAGGATTCCATAGGATATTGAAAGTGGAATAATAACGCTATAACAGTCTAGTGTGGAAATGCACTAAGTGATTAGATATAGACATAGCCTTGGAGCCTGCAAATCTCACCAAAAGAAGCAAGAGTTGCTGTAACTGTCTTATGCTGCTTTACTTTGCTTTTCCCACCAAGCATCACTCCTTCAAAGACCTCTAGAACTTGTAGTATTTAATAGGATGGATCATGTCAAATAGGGGAAACCAATACCATTTCTGCATTTTCAAAGCCATTTCCACATGAGGTTGCTGTAACCCTTATAGCAGCAGATTGTTACCTGTCCAAGAACTGTGCTTCCACACAAAGTCATCACTATCTAGCTGCTATCTCATCCTCAAACTTTGCCAAACCACCATATTCTATTTCCAGAAAAAAATCTGTTAAGAGCCTCCTTCAGTGCTTCAATCCCATCAGCCGTCGCAGTACAATACCATTTTAGCAGTTGATAGCACCTCCTGTTATGGCGGATCCAGCATTAGGTGGGCTTTGGGTGTGCCCAGCAAATCCCTCTCTCAGTGACTCCCATGGCATGGTAACTTTCTATCACCTCTCCCTGTTTATTTTAAATGTCTTCTTTGAGTCAGAACTTTTTAATTTGTTAATACATTTTTAAACAGTATAGGGAAAAAGTGCAATAGTATACTGGCATGTCATGTGTTCCAATACTGCTGCATTAGTACAGCTTCCCCCCTCCCCCCCAAAAAAAACACTGCTCAATCAGGGGTGGTGGGGCAGGGTGAAGATGGGGCATGGAAGTGGCCAAGGATATTGTAATGCAGAAGAAACCCTGGTGGCAATACTGCTACCCATCTGCTTAAGCGGGAAGGGTGCAGTAAGGAGTTGCCCTAACTTGATGGCATCATGTGAATGGTGATGCTGCCCTTATAATGGTATAATGGTCTAATGGCCTCTAGTGCGGAAATGGCCTTAGTCTTACACAGTCCAATTTAACTGCACATCCACAGACATGATCAAATTTTATCTTGATTTTTCCCCACACACAATGGCCATTTCTGCACGATGAAGTTCTTCCGCGTTGTCTTGCTGCAGTCCCAGGTCCAGAAGGGAGCGCATCAGCAACACTCCCCTCTGCACTCTTCCATGCGGAAGAGAATGCAATGGCAACACGTCTTCCTTCCGCAGCATAGCCGGGCTTTTTCCATTGCTGTGCTATGGAAGGAAGCATCACCAATGCACTTCCGCATCTTCCGCATGGCCAGAAGTAATGGGAGCATCGCGTAATTGCAGGCGTGAAACAGATTTTTTCCATTTTGCAAAAACTGTGCAAGTGCAATGTTCCGTGACAGGATGGCAGCTGGAGAGCGATGATGTCATGCAGAAGAGCAACCTTCCAACTGCTGCCATCCTGTGGCAAAAATGCAACAGCGATGTCATGCAGAAAGGGCCAATAACACAGTGTGGTGAAACTGCAGACCTACACTCTTGTTTTTCTGGCTTTCACCCGCCCCCCAGCCTGCACTTGTACCTACAGAACTCCCATTTTAGCATTCATAACAAGGTTTGCTATACCTAATGGAAGCCACAACTGAATTTTTTCTATGTATAATTCTAAGATAAATTTTGAAAAATTCAGATAGAACATCCAAGCAGTCTTGAGCATAAAAGCGTTAAGAGAGGCCAACAATGTTTCTATACTGCTTCTTATTTGCACAGATCCCAAAGTGGTTTACAACAACACCACAAACAATTTAAAAAGGCAAGTAAAAACCAAAGTGGTATAGCACAAAAGACTTCAAACAGGTTAGAGCTGAGAAAAGTCAGAGGCAAACAGATTTCTCAGTAAAGGCTTAAAACTCAGCAGGAGTGTGTCTTGACAAATAACAAAAGAAAAACGATTCCATAGTGTGGGCATCAGAGCAGAGTAAGCCCATATCAAGGTCTCTGTAGCACCAATATCTATAGGATATGTTCTCGAAAACAGTGTCTTACTTGGAGCTGGTAATGCCCAGGAACATACAGGGTTTATGAGTGTGGTTGATAATGATATTTGACAGGCAGAGTTTGTGGATATTTACACCCAGCATCTAGTCACTTGTTTGCCTGTCTAGACAGGTAGATACACATCCAGCCACACACCCACACATGTATATACAACGTTAAACAAGAACAAATATGCAAAGTAAGGAAAAGAATACTCCTACCATGATGAATTACAGAGAAGAAGAGGAAAACTTTTTCACCCCTGCATGACAATCCGTCCCTGATAGAATTCCCTACTTTGCACACCTATCACAAAGTAGGCAATTCTCTCTTTCCGTCTAGACTTCTTACAATATAATAGGTACAAGAAGGCCACATAGTCATCTATTAGTGACTGGTTTTAGTAATAGTGAATGTAAAACAAAGCAATTAATTAAAGCAATAACAGGCTTTGGGGAATGTTTCAGAAAATGTTTGAAAATTTCTTTTTAGAGCTTCCTCTGAAATGTAAAATACAGCATTATCTTGGGCTTGCTCTGTCCTTTTAATATCCGACTCTGCTCTCGCTGTTGCTTTTTCATCACTTCTATATCATTTTCATGGATCTCTTCTTTGTGGTTTAACACTCATGTTGCTCCCTGGGGGTGCGCCATTCACACTTTATTCTCAGGGAAATATAGTTGTGGTTATTCTATACTCCTTTCTGCTGTTTCCGCTGAAACAACAGAAAGGTCACACAGAGAGCAAGGAAGGGCAGAAACAAATACAGATTTCTATAAAAGTCCTCCTTTACCTGCTCACGCTCACACACGATCAGATATAGAAAAGCTAGGGAAAATGCCAGTTTTTGTTCAGAAGTATAGGCAAAATAATGTTACAGACATGCACATTTCTAAGCATTATTATTTATAAAGTGGGTGAGAATAATACAAATTCTCCAGATGCAGTTGGACTGCTACTTTGGCAGTCTTAGGCAGCATAGCCTGTGCTGAGAGATGCTGAGACTTTCAAGTTCAGCCATATAAATCCCATACCTGATTTATACCAAGACTCAGGGCTAAGTCCAGTTGTTACTTCCAATTAGAACAGATCCAGTTAATCAATAAGATTTGAATGAGTGGTTTGAATGACTTCATATGAACTCAATGGGTCCAGTGTAGTTGAGACAAACAATGGGATTTAGACCTTAAAATAGTAATCCAGTAAGGTACATCAGTATTATTATACCTGTATTCTAGACAACAAGCAGTGTTGTCTTATTGCAGGTTCCTGCAGAAGCAGAGACAAACAAATAATTTGCTTTTGCTTTCTTCTCTGATGAAAGAAATGGTTGCTGGAGGAGAGAGTAGGCAGGTGCATGGCACTGAGAGATAGTGGAAGGCTATGTAGCAGCTGTCATAGCCAACAGCTGCTACAGCTACACATGGAAGCTTATTTATGGAGCCCATACTACCCAGTCCTAGGGAGAAAATGTTCCCTGAGGGAACTTATTCTACAATACAACTACATGCCAACTTCCAATATTTCTTTCATTCAAGGGCATCATTATTGGCTTACAGCTATGCAAGTAAGCATAGTAAGCAAATTGCAAACCCAACAATTTTTATTTCTATATTTCCTTATTAAAACTTAGGTACTTAATTAAATTTGCAAGATGGATAATACAGAAGAGACATGGTGCCAGATTATCCAAAATTAGACACAGCTTAATGCATTGTTTTGTAATGCATTATTTTAACCCATTCTCCTACTAATATGTTGGGTTTGTGTTTCAAAGCTGTACATTTTGCAATCTTGTCCTGGTGTCTAGTATCAGCATTTAGTACCTTTGGGCAGCCCCAATAGTTAGAATACAGAAAATGTTCCATCAGTAAGTGCAGATCTTGCAATTAACCCAAAAGGACAGCTACAATCATTTGGTCCTGTAAGTATTGTCTTAGTGGCTGCTTATTTCTCAAGTGTAGTTAAATTGCCTTCATCACTTTTCAGCTTCCTCTGGGCAGGCAAGATCGCACTTCTTTGTATATAGCCCTTAAAATCAGACTTAGGTTTTGGACTGTTTTAACTGTGATTTTTAAAGACTGACTTTATAAATAGTGTTTTATTCATTTTTTTAGAAAAGTATTTTCTCCCCCTTTTTGGTTGTGCATTGCTCCAGGGCTGAGAACCAATAAACAAATATTTGAACAAAAAAAACAAAAATAGCTGTCATTTTTTTCAAATTACTTTATCTTTTTTCTTACAGGTTGTACATGCCAAGTGATCATATCACAAGGGAATCTTTTTTGTATAGTGATGTTTTTGTGATCAATCTAAAAGAAGATACAAAATATACCATGTATAGAGATGTGAATGCCAGTAGAGGGAGAGTAGGAAAAAAATCCCATTTTCTACAATGTCCTATATTTCCAGGAAAAAAAAAATGAGTTATGGATTTTCTTTTAAATTTTCTTTTAAAATTATGAATAAAATGTTTAAGGCAGGTTGTTCATATTTTTATTCCATTCCCATATTACTTCTAAAAACTATGTAGCATGTAGATATTTATGTAAGATTATATATAGTTGTGCTATTCAAAGTGGGAGTCTATAGACTGGTGACAGAGTATCAGCCATTGGCTGCCAATCTGGATTTCCCAAAAAGAATGAACAGTTGTAGTCAATGGGCACAAATTTGGTATTGGTCCTTGGTTCTTTGTATGAGAATGGGTAAGGAATCCTTTAGGGACACTATGGTGGACTAGAAGAAACAAAATAATTGTTCTTCTATTTTTTAATCTTGATGTTTTCTTTTGTTCTTACTGTTGTTTAATTGCCATAACTTGTCTAAATCAAAGATGTATCTGATAGTTCAGGTCTTTCTTACAGTTCAGGATCTTCTAATTCCAAGTGTACAGGAAAAGGAAAAGAAAATTCAATTTGTAATTATTTTATGAATTAACTATAAATTTAATACACCAGATATGATAATTGTATGCCAAACAAAATTATACGTAACAAATTTTATATTTCAAAAGTAACAAATTTTAATTTGTAAAGGGTAAAGAAAAGAAAAGAAAAAATCACACTCCCCATCTTCCAATCTTTTTAAATCCTGTCCACTAGTATGAACAGTCAAGAAGACATAAATAGAAAACTGGCTTATCACCAATGGATTGGTGTTATTCTGAAAAAATAATAATAATGTAGAACCTCCAAATCTGAGGATACAATAAGATGGGAAGAATTTCATTAAGTACACATAATGTTACAATTCTCCACTCCTAGCACACAGTATAGTCATTATTTTCCAGTAATACACATTCATTGAAGGATGTGTCTTTACCACAATGTTATCAATTAACACTGGCATGAGATACAGAAAATACATGTTTGTTCTTTTCTGGAGCTATACTTGGATATAGTAGACTAGCAGATGTAAGAAACAGAGGTTCTCACATAGCATCCTCGCTTTGTCATTCTGTAGTCTCCAAATTCAACTGAAGAAGGCTGGAAAATGACAGGCAGATTCAAAAAGGTAAAATTCCCATAAATGTTGAAGCTATGTGAAGACTAATTTTGGAGGTCGGGGTGAAGTTTGTTTCCCAGCAAGGGGAAAATGCATTTCGAAAATAATATGCAATAATTTTTTTAAAAAAAAAGTTTTGAGTATCTAAAGTCACTCTACTAATTTAGAATTATTCTATAACATGATTTGATTATAATATTATTATGTTTGAGTACATATATTGAAAATTGTAATTTATTCAAATAACAATTAGAAATTTACAATTGAGATTTACTTTGAAATATTTTAACTTATTACAAATGAAGCTGTAAGCTTCTGAACTTATCTTAGTTTTTGCAGCATGACAGGTTAAAGCTTAAAACAAAAATCATCAATCTTTTAGTAAAATAAAAGAACTTATTACATATTCTGAATGTCAAGCAGATTAAAAATGCACTCATTTAAAAAAAATTCTAAAAGAGAGAACCTGAAATTCACTGACTTCTAATTTTGCTACATATAATTTTGCCTAAACAGTCTCATTTCCAAACTACAGTATTATGTTTTACACCTTCATTTTTATCACTTTCAGGAATGCACATATATTGATGGTCTCCTTGGTTTAATATAAGCTTCCCAAACTTTCCTACAGCAGTTTATCCCTGATTTGCTGTTATCCACTCTCCAAATATAGTCTATCTTCTTTCACATGCTGTGCAAAAAAACTGAAGCAGGTGAGAAACATAATCAGACAGAAACTGTCTAGCAACACTTTGCCACCATGCTGTATGAGCATCATGCCCTAAGTTTGCTTAAAAGCCAAGTACCAGTATTTGAACACCTTATCATGAAACATTTTATTCAGTGTTCTAAGATAAAATACTGTGGGGCAGGAGAGATCATTGTAAATGGATGGTAGAACTTCTACCCAGACACAGGCCATTTCCGCACTAGATTGTTATAGTGCTATTATTGCATTTTTAACATCCTATGGAATCCTGGGGTTTGAAGTTTAGGAAGGGGATTCAAAGTGGAATAATAGCACTATAACAGTCTAATGTGGAAATGGCCAAAAAATTTACATCTCTTGGTAGAGACTGCTCATGATGAAGTTGGCATATCCAGCTCCATTCCACTTGCTTATGTATGTCTACTTGTTTAGACATAATGCTTGAAAAGACCACTTTTCAACTGTGGACAGTTTCAAATGACAGGATCCATTAAAGAATGTAAGAATTACACTTCATATGTAAAGCAGGATTAGACTCAGAGGAAGGAAGTGAGAAAATTGAAGGAAGGAACATCAACAATCTAAGATACGTAGGTGATGTCATGCTACTAGAGGAAAATAGCAAAGACTTGGAATGATTACTGAAGAAAGTCAAGGGAAAAAAGTGCAAAGGCATGTTTACAGTTGAATATTATGTAAACAAAAATAATGACCACATATGATTTACATAACTTTAAAGTAGATGATGAAGATGTTGAAATAGTTCAAGATTTTCCAAACCTTTACTCAGCCATTAATCAGAATAGAGACTGCAGGCAAGAAATCCAAAGAAGACTAGGACTATGAAAGAACTAGACAACTGAAGTGTCGTATTTCTAAATTCTGTATAAGGCCGTGAAAGCTGAACAGTGAAGAAAGCAGATAGAAAGAAATCAACTCCTTTGCAACATGATGCCAGAGAAGAGTTCTTAGATACTGTGGACTGCTAAAAAGACAAATGGACGAATCTTTGAGTAAATCAAGCCTAAACTTTCCCTGGAAGCCAACATGACTAAACTAAGATTGTCGTACTCTGGACATACCGTAAGAAGACATGATTCACTAGAAAAGAAATTGATGCTAGGTTAGGTAAAAGGCAGTAAGAAAAGAGGAAAACCACATTATGGAAGCCATAGCCCTAAGGATGCAAGACCTGAGCAGGGCTGATGATGATAGGACAGCTTAGAGATCTCCTTCATAAAGTCCCCATAAGTCAAAGTCAATTTGACAGCAATTAACAATTACTCTTTGTCTTTCTTTGAACCTATAATAGGATGTACTGTCTGGCCTTCAAAAGCAATATGAAAGATTATAATGCATATATATATATGAATGCATCTAAAGGCACAACTGAGGTTGATACTCTGTCTGAACTTCGAATGTCTTAAAA
Organism: Ctenosaura bakeri; assembly: GCA_948474755.1. NCBI lineage: Eukaryota > Metazoa > Chordata > Lepidosauria > Squamata > Iguanidae > Ctenosaura > Ctenosaura bakeri. The sequence goes on from CAOLHI010002040.1 coordinate 232,199, forward strand.
GGAAACCACAAATGAAATTCTTTCCCCCAATACCCCATACTAGAGTCTACAGTCCACCAGACAAAAAATCATGGTAACATACACCAGTATGTCAACCATGAATGATGCATGTGCAAGAGAAAGCATTTGCTTCCTTGATTGAAAACTCTTTTCAACTGGAGATCTGCCTAGCATGAGTCTTAGCATCTTCTAGATGTAAGGCACAGTATATATTTTTTTTCCTTCTGAAGAAGTGTTAGATAGCTGAGGATTAGTGTCAGAGAGTAATGGAGAAGGGATGTCTCAATTTCTAATGTTCTAACATTTCTTACACTTCATCCTGTCCCAGAACAGGATAATACTACTGATTCAGTAGTACAAATTACTGAAAATGCTTCTCTTTAATCTATAAAGGGCCTTATATTCTATGAGGCCAGATAAACCGGTATGCTAAGTATGCTACACAGAGTCAGTTCAAAGGCAAATTTTGATGTATGCAGAGCTAAAATCATAAATGAGCCATGCTGTTTAACTGTTGGACTATGACCCTGGCCATCAGGGTTTGATTACTCACTCAGTCAGGGAAACTCACCGGGTGACCTTGGGTGTGTCACATACTCTCACCCCCAGAAAATCTTGTGATAAGTTCACCTTAGGGTTGCCAGAAGTCAGAAACAACTTGAAGGCACACAGCAACAACAATGCAATTGTAGACAAAGCTCCCTCCCCCACAGCTCAAAAAAATAATATTTCTCTACCTCTGTTATCATCCCATTAAATATACAGCAAGATGGGAATGATCTGAGTTGCAGAAAACAAAAACAAAAAGACTCCACACACTTACATATATACTCACACACAAAATAAAACAAAATAAAATTGACCCCATTTTAAAGGCATGGAGAAAAGAAAATAAATAAAACCAGGACTAGACAAAATCTCTCCTTATTTCTCAGATAACAGAAACTAAAAGCTGGAATAGGACTAAAACCAGGACTTTAATTACTAACAGTGATTCATTGTATATCTCATTTGGTACCCTAAACTGGTTATCTAGATTTCAAAAAAAGAGAGGTAACAGAGGTAAGAGGGCAGAGCTGCAAAGAAGAACAAAAAGCAATTCCTGTGATCAGTTATACATATGTAGCTTTTGTTTCATCTAGTAAACCTAAACACTAAAATCTAAGATATCTAGTTCTGTATGTTGTCTCAGAAGGAATGTCTACTGACCAAGCTAAAACGTAATTAACAACATTACATATAACAGAGAGAAAATGTTTTAGGACTGCTTAAAAAAAAAAGGCAACACTCTTCAATATTTGATAAATTGCCATAATGGTCTCTGAGACTTCTGAAAATCAAATAAAACAGGAAATAGCAAGGTTACTGGGCACATGTTTTAAAGGTTCCATCAAATATCATGTTCAGAATTTTTTGAGCATGAGCATTTTTACCGACTTTAAATACTACTTTCAGTTATATATATATATATATATATATATATATATACTTAAAAAATCTTCCCATCCACTTTAAGAGTTACTTAACTTTGAGTTTTCTATTATCACTTACTATTACTGTGCTGAACAGCCATTGTACTTATTTTGCATGTATTTAATCTTTTATTGAATTGTTACTGTCTGTACTCTGGGTATTTCGATTGCTATTTATATTTATCTTCTATATCCTTATGCAGAAATATATCTTCAAGATCCTATTCTGCCATCTCATTGGGTTTGTGGAGTCTGTGCCAGTGGAACAAAAGCTCTGCTCGTCTGTATGGGTTTCAAGATGCCTATGGGTTTCAATACGGGTGGGAGACTATGGCCATTTCCGCATTATACTTTTATAGTGCTATTATTCCACTTTCAACCTCCTGTGGAATTCTGGAGTTTGTAGTTTCCTGAAGCCAAGGAGCTCTCTGGCTGAGAATTCTAAAGGCCCCTCCCTAAACTATAAACCCCCAGAATCCTTAGGATGTTGGAAGTGGAATAATAGCACTATAACAGTGTAGTGCAGAAATGGCCTATGTGTCAGCTATTTAAGGATCAGTCCAGCTCAGCCCAGAGAAATCCATCTTCAGAAGTTTGACCACCAGGGAATGATCTGGCCTCAGCCCATACCAACATAACTATATTATGGGGGAAAAAATAATTTACAATGGTGGGGGAATACCATCACAAAAGTTCAAGGTATGGAATATGTGCACCTGCCAGTTGAAGAGTAAAATTTTAATTGATTAAATTATTCCAGTTTGCTATCCACAGTACAAGATATTAGTCTTTAAGGCAGTCTTTCCATACCTGCTTCTTCCCACATATGTTGGACTAAAAATCTCACCCTCTCCTGCCACCCTGCCTATTGTCTATACATGACATGCGTTCTAGTTCCACACATCTGGAGGGACAAAAAGATGAATATTTTTTTAAGTTATTGTGGAACAGCTGACATGGCTGCCATCAATCCTCGTGTAGTTTGAGCCAGACTGAAACTCTTGAACTGGAGTCTGCATTAATGTACAGGACAATAAATTGTTGATTAGGTACTGCTCTCAGATGGAAGCTCTCACTTCAGCTTCTACTTGTTGCTCCCATGAAGTCAAGTTGTTAACAATCACACAAGTATCTAGGATAGGTTGGGTTTTTGCTACACACACACACACACACATATATATATAAAGAAAACCACTGATGATGGAAATGCTGGAAAATCCTTCCCTGCAGTATACACATAATTAATAAGCTATGCCAAACTGCAAGCAACTCTTTAAATGCCCAACCATTGGCCTGGCTTGCCATGAATTAATCTGCCATTTCACACATCTGCCCAAGGGAGGCATTGTAATTGCAAATTTTTGCATGTCGACTGCTGAGAGTCATAACAATTATATATGTGTGCTTCTTTTTAAAATAGGAATAGCCACAGGTGCTTAAAAATGGGTTTTGAGATGGGAAACTGGGCATGCATTTTAATTAACCCAAATTACTTTGGGAACTGTTTTGATTAGAGGGGGAAAACACAGCAGAAAACCCGTTGCTTGAAATGTAACTTGGAAAAAAAACTCTATTTTTTTCAACTCCCTCAATTCTTTATTATAAAGCTTCTTTTCTTAATATCTGCAATACAAAAGAACTCCAAGTCACTGGCTCTTGTCAGTATCAGCCAAAAACTCCCGCAGTTTACATTTGTTTAACAAATGTGCTTGCCTCTCACTTTACCTTCATGCACGGATAAACAGTTGCCTTATTGAGTGGGTCAAAAACTGGCTAGTGTAGTCACTAATTGTCAGGTTTTTCCTGCCAAAATTTAAAATGCAGGGTTAATGGGAGGAAGCTCCTTCCCTTCCCCCAATTTAACCACGATAAAATAAATTATATTTCTGGTGCCTGAACTCCTGCCAGTGTATTGAAAACTAGTAGCAAAGGAGCTTTCTTTCCTCATAAAATCTTTATTTCATGACATTGATATTACTGTCAATGACAAAAAAAAAGGCATGCATAATAGTTAGATCTATGAATGAACAGAAAAGAAACAATTCTGAATGGCTTTCATGCTTTCAGATTTAGTCACAGAACTGTGAGGACATACAAAGTCATTTAGTTAAACTTTTGGAATAACATAACACTCGTTCACACATACACCTATGACAGTTGGATACATGTAGACCAGTTACTGGTCAGCTGGCTGTGTGGGCATCAATTTGTGGTAATGGAAAATGAGTTGCATGCGACAATCAGATATAACATAGCACTGAAAGCCTTATATACACAGGAAGCAGAGGAACGTGGTAGAATGAAAACGCGATAAAAGCAGACCACATCGGACTGCATACTAAAGATGACAATTTTAAAAAAGTTCACCTGGGGAGGAACCTTCTTCTCTATGCTTAAGAAAGGCTTGTATTTAAAGGGAAGAGACAGTAACTTAGCCATAGTAAGGGAATAAATTCTAGCCCTTCAGAATTCATTCCCACTTCAAACTCTGTTCAAGAGTCTACACACCTGGACAGAAGTGGCCAAAAACAGTGCAGTGGGAGATGAGGGGCACACATTCACAACCCACTCCCAGTGTCTTCCTACACATAGGGTCCTCATCAGAATTTTCTGTTTTGATTATAAAAGACCAAAAGGAAATTTCTAAGCTTGGCTAAACGTGCATGGAAGTCTCCCTCCCATTAAATGAAATCTGAAAAGGCATATGTGAGACTAACATAGGAGATCACACAGAGCTCAGAAAGAAGATGCTATTTCATGTTGCTCTATCTGGGATGGACACATTCACAGATGGAAGTCACATGTGTAAACTAGAAACTGCACCACTCATGTGCAGGAGGTTTATCAGCAGTCTTGAGGGAATCACAAAGTTGGTATAAACTCAGGTACAAAGTTCTTCTCTTCAGGGAAAAAAAGAGGGCTGGGGGAAGAAACCAAAATGGTTTAGTGAGGACTGAGTGCGTAGAATGCTTATTGATTGTTGGAAGAGGGTGGAAAAAGTGAGGTGGTGGTGAAATGGAGCCCCCTGGAAACCTGAACAGAAAGCACTCAACAGAAAATTTATATGACAATCCTACATCTGAGTAAGTGTAGCCTACAATTAACTGGGTACTAGGTGAATGGCAAAAAATAAATATTATCTGAAGATTGAAGAACTCCAGTGGTGGTACCGGGTTACCACATTTATATCTATGACGCATAGAAACACTTCAGAATTTTGCTTTGAGCAGGACACTAGGAGTATTGTGAACAGGGGCATTTGTGAGACCTAGTATCTCAGCACAAATGCTTCTTGTCAGCCAGACTGGGGCAAACAGCACAGACCTGCTCACAGCCTTTCATTTCCCCTCTGTACCACAGGAAGAATTATCACAAGCCCAATGAGGGAAGAAGAAATTAAAGCCTGTAACACCCAAATGAGATCCACTCCAAAGGTTTAAGCTCCATTCACAACCACTGTTCTTACAGAGATACTTCTTCACGGATATGTTGCATCGCAGGTATAGGAGAGTGGGAGAAGTATTCCAATCAAATTGTCTCTTAGAAGGTCTCAGGTAAACAAATTGTTTCTCAGAGTCTGAACTTTATGTGTGATATGAAGGTAATAATAGCCAATATTCAGGACTTCTGCCCACAAATATTACTTCAAAAAATACTATTTTTATGGCTCCAGAGGCTCGAAAAGTTGTTATTGTGATTTTTGTTTAAAAGGGGAAAAATACTTATTTTCTTACCACTCAAGAATAATAACACTAGTATTTTTACTGAAAGAAATAATAAGAATGCTGCAAGCCACCGGTAATAAGCCCTGGTGGTGTAGTGATTAAATGCTGCAGCCACAACATTGTGAGTTCAATCCTGCAGGGCTGCAGCTTAGCTCAGCCTTCCATCCTTCCGCAGTTTGGTAAAATGAGTACCCAGCTTGTTGGAGGCAATTAGCTAAACACATTGTAAACCGCTTAGGGAGTGCTTAGCACAGATAAGTGGGATAGAAATGTAAATGCTATTGCTATTGACTTGTGGTAAAAACATACCTAAGTATTGAAGCCGGTCCCCCAATAACTATAAGAGCAAGTAAATACACTGCAAAAGGAATGCTACTATCCTTCATTAAGTTACATTAGTACAATTCTTCAGTTAGTTAGTCCTAAAAGAATTACTAGTAACTCATTATTCGTTCTTTCTAGCTCTAAGCGCTATGAGTGAGAGAGATGGACCAATTGTACCAGCTTTAGCTCCAATATTCTGCAAAGTGATTTTCCTCACATTCACTCATTTTATTGTCTGAATGGCCAGAAAATCAACTTATCAAAGTTCCTGGTTGCTCAATGTATTCTACAGGTGAGCATGAATAGAAGCCCTCTGCAGACCACCTCACTCAGTATGGAGACATTTGGAAGTTAGAGGAGGACAATGGAAGCAGGGCTACCACGTATCATATACTGGGCTTTTTTGCACTTTGGGAAGAAAACGGGGCGGTCTGTTACTCACTGGACTGGCGCGCTCCCTCCGACGATCCACGCTGATCCGGAGCAGTGCGTGCCCACACTACACACTGCTCCGGGGACGAAAATGGAGGCTTCCGGTTGGTGGAGGCTCTCCACCAACCAGAGAAGCTCGCCAGCCAGAAGCCCTCCCCCGGAAGATCTGCAGCCTCACACTGGTGCGAGCCTGCAGATCTACACAGGAGCGCAGCGATGGACTGGGGCATGCCGGGCTATTGAAAGACATGTTTTAAGCGGTCTTTCAATAGCACGGCGAACCACCAGTTCTGGTCGTTCCGGAGCGGGCTGAAGTCCGAAACTACAGAAAGTAGTCCGGACCCAGTTCACTCCAAGTGCAAACATCCTCGCTGGAGGATGCGCTGCCCTGTTTTAAAAACAAAATGCGGAAAAGGCCACTGTCTTCTTCATGTGTGCTAGCATACTCTATTGAGGCATAAAATCTAAACAGGATTACTGCTGAATTACCTTATATGGTTTATTATTTTATTTTACACTTTTGCTATGCCTTTTCTCCAATGAACTCAAGAAAGCATACACAGCTTTATTCTTCCTTTTTATACAGCTATACAGAGGAATGCTCACACACAACAACCGTGTGATGCTGCCACGCTGATAGAGAAAGTAACTAACCAAAGCTCACTCAAGTTTCAAGAGTCATTGCACTACATTGGCTATCTCTGAATCCAATCAAGAGTTGTGCAATGGGTGCTGATACTGTGTGCCTGCTGTGACTAAGGCCATTTCCACACTAGGCTGTTGTAGTGCTATTATTCCAGTTTCAAAATCCTATGGAATCCTGGTGTTTGCAGTTTAGGGAGAGGCCTCAAAGGAACTGAAAGTGGAATATAGCACTATAACAGTCTAGTGTGGAAATGGCCTAAATGTCACAAGTGAAGAGTTCTTCCTTTGTGGTCAAATTCTGACTTCTCCAAAACACTAAGTACAGGATGCACAGTATACACACAGTTCTACAACTTTACAGGTGCACATATACATCAAAGGGAGGGAAGGGAATACAGTTTTCACTTCTCCCCAAAAAATGTCCAAGGTAGTATCTGCCCCCATCAAATTTGTGTAGTGGATGTTATGTAAGAAGCAGAAAATGGGCAACATCTTTTCTCAGGCTGTTTAATGATTCTTCACAGGTCACACAATATCACCAGAAAATGCTATTAGATGAGCATTGTTAAGTGAGATTCTTTTCCCATTCATGCTGAAGTGGATCTCTGTCTGCCTTTGAAGCATACTGTTTCTCCCTCTTTCCTCTGACTGCACACATACATTTATTTTTGTTTGAAGTATGGCCTAGATATTGAAATAATTTCTAAGGGATTTTTAATGCCATTAAAAAGAGGGGTGCTTTGAAATCCATTATTTTCTGGGTACTCTAAATTCAGCTGTACTCTTACTGTCATTTGATCCAGCAAAATGACAAAGAGATCTGGAAAGAACACAGTGGACAAGATTTTTTTTCTTTAGCAGCTGTGGTGGGATAATCTTGTGCCTGATCATCAAAGCAGGACTGTCTGTAGTGGTGGTGTTTTGTGTGTGTGTGTTTTTAAAATCATCTTCAGATCTCCATCTCATATTATACACAAGTGTATGCAAAACAGCTCAGCTATCAAATTGGCAGCCATGGGGATTATCTTCACAGAATACTACAGAAAGCACTTGGAGGATCCTAGTTAAAAGGTAGAGTCGTGCACTATTAAGAATGTACTGCACTGATTACAGTAACAGGAGGTCTCTATTGAGGCAGAGGGACCACAAAACTTGAGGGGCCACTTTGCTAGCAGAACTAGGTCAAGAGATAAGTGCTTTCAGGGCCTGGACCTTTCCAACAATATTCCAGTTTCTCAAAGGAGGTCATGACTTCCAGTTTGAAATTCTGTCTGAAAGGGTTGTATTAGGAACTGCATTTCTACAGAGGGTAAAAACAAGGAAGGACAACTGTTAAAGTGTGACATGTATGTACAATGTGCAATTTTTCTGCCTTTTTTTTTAGCTCAAGAAACTTGTGGTTTGCAGGAAAAGCAAGATTTTCTGCAAAATACTCCATTTTTTATGTGCAAACTACTTTTCATGCAGCAAAAAGGTTTGTGCAAGGCTTTCAGCAAAAATTTTCAGCAAAAAAAAAAAAGGTGAAAAATGTGAAAAATTCAACAATGGTTGGCCATTTTTCTCAAGGTTTCAAGACAAACATTTCTCATTAAGAAGAAGAAATATTATAAGTTTTATAAGTATTCCTTCCATCAGGAGTCTTCACACAAAGGAGGTAAAACTGGCCTCATCTAAAAGCAGCTTTGTTATTTCCGAAATCCTGATAGGTTTATCAGGATTTATAGATTTATTTATGATTCCACTTCAACTGCTCGAGTTCCATCTTGTGGAATTCTGAGACAGGCAGTTTCAGGATTCTCGGCTAGAGGGGTCCCCTAGTACCTCACCAAACTACTAATGCCAGAGTTCCACAGGACGTTACCATGGAATTGGAATATAGCACCATAATTGTGTAGTGTAAATGGATCCCTAGTTTCTAGTGTATCTAGGATGTAAGAGTTAATAAAACATAAGAGTTAATAGTCTGCCTCTAAGGAATAAAGACAAAGGATACCTGGCAGTCTGTCCTACCTCACAAGGTTCAAAGTGCAGGGATGTTAACTTGCCACATCCCATCATCCCAATAGTCTCATTGGAAAATTATGGGATATGGCTGGACCAGAATTTAATATCTGATCTACTCTGTTTGACCAGAAGTAACACTTTTGGCATTGACAAGTACAATGTCTATAAATGGACACACCGAATAGCTCAGCACAATCTCCTCAGTATTGTACCTTCTCAAGTGAATCCAGATAGATACACTGACAACGTGTTTAATTCTTCTTTGAAACAAGGCCCTTCCCCAACTTGCAAACCCCAGGATTCCATAGGATGTTGAAAGTGGAATAAAAGCACTATAACAGTCTAGTGAGGAAATGTGATTTTCTGGGTCAAATACAGCTCATAACAGCCATATATAACAATGCACCAACATCCCAATTAACCTTCCCTTATTGCTCCAGGCTTGGTAATGTAAGGAACAGAATGGGGAGGAACTGCAAGCAGGTAGCAGGTCACCACTCGAGCTCACACAGTTTGCTATTTTGGACTTTGGCTCCTAGAATCCTCACCCAGCCAGATTCACAATATATGGCCAGAGGGCTATGTCTGCATACCAAGTTGTACAGGCCTGTTCTAAAGAAATAAAACTTTTAATAAAACTTTTTTTATATACAGCTTCAAAGCTTCCATTGGCATGTTCTATTAAAGGGCATATCAATAATCCTATGAAAAACAACTATTCAATTTTGTGAAAACAGGGAAAATAAAAAGATGTACAACATACTACAGAATTTAAAACCTTCATTGTGTTCTTCTGACAAAAAACAAAAACAAAAACCCAAAATCAATGATAATAAGGTGGAAGCAATAATATCAATAAAGAAAACAGTGGAATAATTCCCTTTAGTTACACACTATTCTCTTAAAAGAGCAACAACTAACAATTGAAAGGCTCATGCCACTTAACAGCAAATGATCCTTTAGCTGTTATTAAAAATACATTAAAATCCTTCTGAAATTTTGATGATGCTATTATTTACCTTCTATTTTTCAATGCAATTGTCAAGTAGGTTCCCAACATTTTTGCTGTGTTTTTAACATATATATATAAATATATATCCGCAAAGGAAGGAAGTTTCTACAGCTTTGAAGACTTGCAATTGATTTTTAATGCACCAGCTTTCAGATACTACAAAGGCTGTTCTCCTCTGATAAAGACAGTAAACAAGAAATTGTCCTTTAAACGTTCCCTTTAATGTTTTTTTTCTTTAATTAAAAATCAATCAAATATCGTGCAGCAATTTTATTTTTAAGTTCAAGAGTTTTTTGACAAGTCAGTTTGTACAAAGAGGAAGATGCAAGATTGTTGTAGTGGCTTCTCTTGGAAACCTGTACTGTTTAGGGTAGAGATGAGGGATATATGATACATGGGTCATATGTAAACCCCTTCCCCGCAATGTTTTTGGACCTACACTACTCTTTCAGTTTCACATTGAAATTTGGTGGCACCGTGGCAGTGACAGATTAAAATGAAGCACCTGTACTTTATTCCTAAAACAAGGCATGTTGGAAACAGGTGCCTGCTTTTAAAGAAGAATCACATTCCCAGAAGCTTTTGAGAAGCACAAACCTCTTTGAAGCTGAAAAGAGGAACGGTTTTTAAAAATTTCCAGTGACACACGCCAGAGGAGTGTGGTAGTCAGAACTGCCTTCTTGAACCCATCAAATTCACCTGCTCCTGTTTAGGCTAAACTATATAAGACACTCATGGATCATCCTGGGCCTCTGTTAAGAGCAGAACCAATTCCAATGCCCAATGTGCACAAAAATCTCTGCAATATTAGGGTCCTTATGAATGATATAAGGCTTGACTTCCCTATCTAAGCTACCTGAGGAACTTCCTCAATGTAGCTATCCCATTCCCTCTGCTAAAGAAAGGACAAATTGCCAGGATCTTAATTTTCTCCTACTACCCACAATATCCCAAACTGATTCTGCCTACAGGTCCATTATGAACATTTTATTTCTTATATATTTGTTTACTCAGTCTGATTCTGTGTAACTGTCAAGAGCAAATAATAATTCAAGGTCTTTCAGTTTGTTTGTGCCTTAAATTAGCCTTGATCATACTCCTTCCCCCCAAAAAGGGCAGACTCTGATATGATTACTTATTATTACCCAGAGACTACTGACTGTGGAAGGAAACCAGTGTTTGAGACAAAGAACAATCTTAAAATGTGATACTCTTGCTTTTTTCCTTTATACTTCCTTTTTTAGTCTGCTGATGGCAGACATTGGTAGCGTTCTTATTGCAGCGGTGCATTTTCACATTGAAAGCAGCTATTTTAATAGAAATGCAACCAATAACAGAAATAACTTACTGTTTCAAAAATGCAGTGAAACAAAACAAATTTTTAAAGTACACCCAAATTATTTTAATGTATTCTGTTCTTCTAATCAGACCAAAGCCTATTTATGTAGATTAGTTACATCTACAGTCTCATTTATCCAACCTGTATTTATCCTTTGATCACAAAGCTTGTTAACTTAAATGGTCTTTTATTGTTATGATTCGTTTTCCCATAATTATGCAGTTTAACTGCCGGAATTTTTTTCCTGAATAAATACATGTAAACGTGCCAATCATATTCAGCCGTATTATGCTAGATGTTCAATGAACTGGAAGAGCCATTTCAGTACAATAAAACTGTCTGGATGTGTTCCAGGCCAAGGCCTGCAAATACTAGTAATCATAGCATCAGAAGAACTAGAACAGGCAAATGGAAGGCTGACACATGATTCTCAACAAATTGTCTGAAACACCATCCGAAACTCATTTTGTATGTCGATCACTCAGAGGAAGATGAATTTTTAAAAGATGCAGATGCCTAATTTCTCAGTGTGGGTGGATCCTTTATGGTTCTTCAGCACTAGAAAATCAACTTTGTTGCTACTTATCAAGAATTTATTATATAGCCATGGATTCCTGATGGCCTTGAAAATGTCTTTATTAAAGATAAGTTGTATAAAACTCTTCCTAGTCTTCTCAAGTCCAGCTGACTACTTTACCCAAGTTCTACAAGTATTGTGGAGAAAAAGCTGGATTAAGAGAATGAACAAAGTACCACGGTTCTCTATCACTTCCTTTTCCTCTATCATTCTTCTTTTTCTCTCCTCACATTGGGTCCTGTGATGGAGAAGGAGGCAATGCTTCTTCAGTATATTCCCTTTCCCCAGTTGGTTTTCTGGGAAATGTTCCCAAGCAAATATTCTAGAAAACTGAGTCCAGTGCAATGATTCTAAGCTTAGTTGCAATCACTAAAATCCATAAGACTTAACTTGCATGCATGACCAGGTTGGATTCAAGCCACAATTCGACGGAGCTCTCCAGAAGCCAATGATAAAACATTTTTTTTAAAATAGGGACAATTACTGGTACAGGATACTGCACCTAATTATTGCCTGTTTTTTTTAACCCTTAAATTGTTTGTAAGTCAGGCTGGTTAAGTATAAGGCAAAAACAGAAACTGGCTTTCTTTGAAAGCTATTTGCAACACAAATATTATCTGCATGACTTGCCAACCTTCTCTGTAATTGGAAATTCTAGATTTCTACTCCAGATCTTAACAGCCATGTGTATGTTCTTCTACAAGTGGAAGCATATCATTCATGCAGTTCTCAGACCCTTCACTACAAAACAAAATGTATTTACTTTTAGGAAATTGAGGGCAGAACTGCACATTTAATATGGATCTATTTGTGAGACCTGGACACATTGTCGTTGTTGTTGTTGTTGTTATTATTCCACTTCAGTACATTTCAGCTATCTAATGACAGGACTTCAGCCCTATAATTAAACATACAGGATATGCTCTATAATATAATGGTGGGCATTATAACATAATAATAGTGGGCAATGGTAGAAGGCTAGGAACTTGCATTAGTCCCTCGGGAGAACTAGCAGGGCTCCAGTTCTCCACCAGAATTCCTCCGGGGGGGGGAATGCTCCCAAACACCCTTTAGGTATTGACATGACATATTCACCATGTTGTGTGACATTCCTGGGCCATTTTATGCCCAGAAGAGGTTTGGGCCAAACTTTTCCCAGAGGGCAAACAAAATGTGATAGAAATGTGCCCATATCCCCTAGAGAATATTTTGGGCAAATATACCTTTTGAAATATTTTGTAAAACTTTTTCGGATCTCTGAGGGTGCAGGGAGACTCCATGCATGGTGGAAATGCTCCCACAAACACACAACCTAGACTGCATTTGTGGACATTTTTGGAACAACAACAACAACAAAAAAAGATCTCTAGGGGCCCTGGGAGCTACACATTGCCCATACCAATATAAATATTTAGATGGTAGGGTATAGTCAGTGGGATGAGAAAGAACTGAAATGTGAAACCAAAAATTTATTTTTACCTTACCTCTGGTAATTAACAAATGGCAGCTTGTCTAAGTGAGTTGATTGACTGTATTTAATATAGGATACAGTTTAATACAAGGCTTAATCCAACATTAGTCCCAACCAGGATACAGCCATTGAAATCAAAGGGACATACATAAATGATGATTAACAAGTCATATTCATCTGAGTACATTGGCTTTAGTTGAGGATGACATTAAGCACATAACTTGTTTAACTGTGTTTTAATGTCATAACTTATTTTAGCTTTATTTATGCTTCATTTTAAAAACCTGGAGCCCCATTTTGGTAGGCAGGTGATATATAAATCATTAAGTGTTCTTACTGTTTGCAAAACAAAGATATACTCAGTGGTAGTCTTTGGCACAGCTAAAACTATAATGCAACAATTCAAGAGATTTTGCACCTTCAGTAACATGCATAAAAGGGAACTGTGAAAGACTGCAGAAAGCTCTGTTCTGTTTGGTCAAGCTGCTAGCACATGTGCTCCAAGAATACACACTAACACAAATTTCAGAACAATAATACAAATCAATACAAAAGAATGAACATCTATTTAGGCTGCATAAACAAGTTCTTCTCTTTCTTTTGTTATTTATTTTTACAAAAAGCACTGTTTTGAGAGAAACTTTACAGTGCTAAAGACCAGTAGAGCAGGTACCAATTTCAGCAAATGAAAACTGAAAGCCTGAGGGACTTCTTGAAATCTAAATTAACAAATCTATTTTGAAAGTTGAGAATAGCACAGCTTTCATTTTTCAAGTTCCTAACCCTCATGATTACAGAGAAAATGCAATTAAATGCAATGGAAACATTTGCTAAAGGCTCCAAATCCAGACAACATTATCGGCATAATCATGTTTCCCTGTGAAAACACCCTTGAAAAGAACAGACACTCTTTATGCACACTTTTTCAGTGGTAACTGAGGATTTTATATGATTGTGCCCAATAAAACAGACACTGGGAACCACATTCAATCCTAGTTTTAAATTATTCATACAGAATTAAAGTAATTTTAAAACAAAAAAAGTGCATAAAGACTCACTGCTACATTTTAGCACTGCAACCAAAGACATCTCAAGGGATTTCTTCCCATTTTAATATCACTCAGAAGTCTCATGTTTTTCAAGAGATTGACAGCGTTACTTTCTCAAATTAAGAAATGCAAGACTTACATGTGAATCTAGTAGCTGGGGGCAAAAGGAAAATATGCAGAATATCCATTCCTCATAAGGACAAACTTATAATCTTTCTGCTAATGAGAAGCTAAACTAGGCTGGTCCAAACAGCTGCCACCCACAGGTATAGATCAACACTGCTAGTAGTGTATGTGGGAAAGCTGACCACTGAAATGTAACTGTTGGTACAAATTGGTGGTTGTAGTATTACATTTTCAGCATCTGGATGCACATGGTTTAATACAGCCTTTCACAATCTAATACTTCTAGATCATTTAGCCCTAACTCTTACTGAATGCTGGCAAAATGGAAATGTCGTACAATGAGATTGCCACTGTTTATCCTCAATTCAGGTGACCTGCATGGAATTTGTTTGCCGTTGATCAAAGAAGAATGCACAGCATGGTCCTGGTTGCATCATTGGGTAGATACCAAAAACCGCAAACCACTCACACTACAGGCCATTGTGCAAGTGAATGGTCTGACTCAAAAGGATCCTGGTCATTGACTGCAACTCACATTAGCCCCATCCAGTAGCCAGCAATTCTCAGGAAAAACACAGGGTCCCATAGTACTAGAATGGCAAGATATAAATTAAATAGATAAATAAGTGAATAGTTTAGAACATTTGAGGGAATCTGGGCTAATATATGCATGCTTCACAGATTCTGTATAACGCAAATGAAACTCCAGCTGTGGAATCAGAATCCATGGACCTACATATGATTTAGGTGACTGTTCTAGAATTTCTTCATTTATTATCAGACATCCTCGTCCCCTGCCACATGATGCTATGGTTGAATATCATTCGATCAAGATGTGATGTTTGGAAATAATTTTATCAGCTAATGTTTTCAGCACATAAAATAGCTCCTTATCTCTAGAAAGGAAATAGCAACACTACTAATTTAATAAGGTGGGCTTCCATCTCAAATGCATCATTAATTCTCTATTCTCACAAAAATAATATGTCCTTTCTTTGTTATATTCTCATTTAGCATAGTTATAGTATTCTAACAACTTAAGCCGAAACATAGCAGCAATGATGCAGAAGTTTGCTAAGTTGCTTAGATGTCTTGGAAGATTCACAAACACTCTAACTGATAGTGAGATAGGGTGAGTTTTGATGAGGAGAAAGAAATGTCATGTAAGAGTTAGGACAAATATTTGTTGTACTTTTAAATAAGGTAGCTAAGGGCATGAATGAAGTATCAGAGCAAAACAAAGGAGGGCCAAGTGAGAAAATGCAGTTGCATAAAATCCTCACACCTAGAACAGGATGGATAATAGACAGACCATGCCAAATCTGGCTCAAAGGGTTTCCAATCAGCCTACATATATGTTCTGCTATTGTATCTTATCAAGATTTGGAAATGAGTGTCCATTTAAAATCCAGGAAGCTGTTGCATGAAACAGTCTCTGATTTGCATCCCAAGTAACTGATGCAAGGAACTGAGTTTTGCATTGCAGTTCAGAAAATGTTTACAATAGGGCTTACTCCTGAGCAGGCACGTATGGAATTGAGATATACTTCATATATTTAATGGGGAAAGTTTCAAATAGATAACATTTACATTCAGGCTCACCCAATTCATTCTGGCCCTTTCTTGTGACTGTAGCCCCATCCACAGACAGAACACAGCTCAAGATACTTAACCAAATTGGAATCTATCTTTCAGGCAAAAAAACAAAACAAAACAAAAATGTACAGCATCAACACCTGACATACAAAGATCAGTTGCTACTGGAAGCTGAAGAGAAATATGAGAAGCTTTGAACTTTAGCGACTGTGGGTCAGAAAACCAATGATGCGTTGATTCCCAAGTGTGCACTGCAAAGAGTTTTTTCTAGAATTTCAGAACTGAATAGAAACTGTGGTTTCCAGATATGGCTTCTCCCACTGAAGCTTTATAGTGAACTTTGAATTGCCAAGGAGTCTGCAAAAGAACTCAATGCTAGGGAGAGGAGGGAGTGCCTGTTGTCTTTTCATTTAATTTTTGTTGTACATTACTTGAGTTCCAGTTTTGGGAGAAAACTAGAACACAAATCAAATAGATACAGGCATATGCTAGGACAGCAAATTGATCTACTTCGTGGGCACTCTAAAATTATGCTATGATGCTATACTTTTACATTTTATTAGTATAACCCATGATTTTATTATTGTTAACAACAACAGCAGCAGCACCAACGTCATTCTCATCCTACTCTTCCTACCAGCTTAGGATGGTAATCTCATGGGTCATTCCTTTTGTATTCTCAACACAACCCTGTGAGGAAAGATAAATTGAGAATTAGGTGTTTCCTCAAGACTACCCAGTGAAGTTTTTGGCTCATTGAGGATTTGAAACCCATGTTCTAGCCCAAAATTCAAAATGCTATAGCACAGCAGCTCACATCTCCTATTACCCAGCTTCAGAGAGACATGGATGACACTTTAAGGGCCATGACTTTCAATATTTAAAAATTCAGTTGTTTGTTCTCATTACCATTTATTGCAATGAGAGAAAGTGCAGTGTAGAGGCTAAGCCATCAAGCAATATGCTAGCAAGTCGCCAAGTCAAATATTGCTTCTGCTATGCACTCCTCAGGTGAACGCTATTAATCAGCCTGTTCTGCCCTCTCTTCTCAGAGCCCACCACACCTGAAATATGAGGTTAATAACACCAATCTGAGAAGACTGTTGTACAGATTACAACACTATAATAGACCTGAAGTGTTTCAAACACTTTGAAGTGTTATAAAATTCCAAGCATTCGCTGGTTGTTTGCCTTGCAGGTCCAACTAGAGTGGAGTGGGTAGAAGGAATGCTAATTTGCACTAGCAAATCCATTTAAAAGCAGAATCCACAGATAGTTTCACAGTTTTTAGATACCCATTCAGCTGCAACTGACCCTGATAAATATAGGGAGAAATTGGAACTGTTAAGGTGCATGTCAAAGCCTTGAACTGGACCATGTAATTTTTAAACTCCTCACACCAAAACAGCCATCATCCTACTCCCTACGCACCTACCCCCCTCCCCAGCACCAATGCTTCTAATTCCCCTCACTGTCAAAAGTGCATGCTCTGGCAGCATGTCTGGTGGCAGGGGACAGGAGGTTTGACAACCCTCCTTATTTTGTCACCTGCCTGGAATTGTACAAAAGTAATTCAATGCCAAAGAGGCAATTTAATGAGTGGGGCAGTTGGCTTTTGGGTTCAGAACTTGCACAGGCCAAATTGATAGCCAGATATCCTATTATGTTGAACATGTGTGCATTTAACGTTATCTGTTTTGTTTGGGGGGAACTGCAGGGAAAGACCTGATCAAGATTGCTGCTTAAAAGAGGAGTGTCATCTTCCCCATGCCTCCAACTCAACACTTTCCTTCAATAAGATATTATTTGCTATGCCTGACAAAGGAAAACAACAACAACATGCAGACCTCCCTCTTATGGCAATTAGTAGCTTCTAGGGGTGATTTTTATAGGCACAGTTTTGTAGGATGATGAGGTAAAATCCTTTGTATCACAGTCCTAACACTGTTTGGATCTTTAACTACTACTATTTTTTTTTTTAAAAAAAAGATACAACAATATTATCACTTATTTAAACCATATATATTTTGTCCGCTAGAGAGTGTTCTGATATTTTGGGGAGGGGGGCACTGCGACATGTTTAATGTCCCATTAAAATATGAGATTCCTCAACCAACATGTATGAACACTAGCATAGAATATAAGAACCTTGACTGTGAACCAAGAAGTCCCCAGTTCAAATCTTGTCCCTCATATTAACTCACTGGCATGCACTGGTCCAGTTTAGACAACCACATATTGGGTAACTACAAAGAATCTGTGATGGGCCTTGGGCTCACAGGACCCTATCTCTTTTTTTCCTCCTTTACTTACAAAAGGAGCCTGAAACCTTTCTCATCCCCTTCAAGAACAAACCGCAGTTGTGCATAACATCTACTCAGGGAACTGTGGTTTGTTCTAACCAATCTAGTTTAACCAAATCAGGATCAAACCATTTCCTCCCAGAGCTGATTGGTTAACTAACCGCAGTTACAACAAAAAGAGGTTCCATGGTTTTATTGTATTTATTAGATAAAATGCAGAAAGAACTCTTCTAGTCAAAATGGGTGCTCTGTTCTTTTTTATGCACAGAGAAGAAAGGGGAGGAAATTTGTGCGTGTGCTGAAGGCAGCTTTCTCCTAACACAGTTCTCTGAACTAAGTGAAATTCCTACTGCTGAAGCACTCTAGCTATGCTAAGTATTGTTATACACAATGAAAAGCAGGCAGTGCAACCACACAGATATACTCAATGGAATACCTAAAAAGCTGCTTTGAAATAGTCTTATTCATTCTTTTTATAACCACACTGTTTGTAACAAGGTCTGGAAATCAGAGCAAGATTTTCCTGTCATTCGATCTAAGCCAGAAGTCGAAGGGGAAGATACCCACTGAGAAAACTGCCTCTACCAAGAGGATAAAGAGAGGAAGGTCACATCCCTTTTCCACTATAACACCTCTTGCACTGTCAATGCCCATTCTGGAGGATGGGTGGGAAACCTTCTACAATTCTGTGGTCAGGTTGCCAACTAAACACTAGAGAGGGCTCCTGAAATGTTAAGGGATGTATAAGGGAGGAAATTTAAGAGATGTTGCTTGTCATGCAACCAGATAACAAGTATCAACTGCTGAAAAGCTCTCTTCTACTCAACCATTACAGGTTACAGGAACCCTTTCCAATTTTCAATCTGACAACTCTACTCTAGAGCCATGTTTTAGGCTACAGGCTACTGAGGAGGGGGTGAGAGAATTTGCTAATGTAATGCCAGGGCAATGCTGGATGTCCTTAGTGTCTTCTACATTTTCATTTAATTCCATATTGACTGCAGTTTTCACATGAATTGCATTACCAACCAGTAGTTTTTGATGGAACTATTCAGCAATACACACACTTACTACTGAAATGAAAGTCACGTTGAAGTGTGAAAGATATACTTCTGAGTAAACTTACATGCTAGGGCTGCAGCCTTGTTTTTCATTTTCTAAACAAAGGATTGTGACTCAGAGTTCTAAGTCCATCAGTGAATGTCACTAATGTCCACCAAAACCAAATGCATATGGACGTTCCCATAGCTACAAGGAATAAAAAGCAAACTAAGAAGAATTTGACTCTCGAGCCTAGATTTCAAAATGGCTAGTGTAAAACAGCCTCTTAAAACATTTCTCCTCTCTTTTTTCCCCCATTGCAGTGTTCAAAAAGCAGATACACGGACTTTTCTTTAAAAGAAGCAAAGGAACAACGACACATAGTTGAACAGCAGGTATACAGCTTATGGGTTTTTTTCTTTCCCCCCTGAAATCTCTTCTCTTCTTGCATGCTATGAAGGACACCTGGTGATGAGGTTGCATTGGGATTTGACAGTAATCTGTCGGCACATGGTAAACATCAGGTGCCTCGAAGTATTACGAACGATCTGTACTTTATCTTAAAATGTTACAGGACTGCCTACCACAGCAAACTGTGGCGATTCTCAGCTTGAGGGTTTCTTGCAAAATGAGCTTTTTTGTTGCCAGTGTTCAATAAAAAGCTGTAGCCAGGCTTCCCTTTTTCTGTCTCTATGCCTGCTATATTTACAAATCTCTCAACACTGCTTCACAAGTACAATCGTAAATATTCTCTATGATCATCAACACGACTTGCATATGTAGATAGTTTTCAATGCTGTTGTTGTGTCACTTTAAAGAACCTATATCTCCTGCTTTCCCTTTATCCATCAACTCTTTCATCTCTTTCAGAAATGGGGAGGAAAAGAAAGTGTGGCTTGTTTGCCAGAAATAACAAAAACAAGCCTGTTTCCTGTTAGCATGAAATTATTGCAGTTATCCACACAATCCCAGCACACACCCCCACCCAATTTTACATACAAGTGTGCTTGCATTTAAAAGAAGTAGAGCAAATCCCTCTTGCTTTACTTAATGCAAAAGAACTCAGGAACTGCTCTGATGGAGAAGACTAAGGTCCATTTTGTTTCCAAGAGGCTTATGGGAAAATGCAGGCCATGCCTTGTTTCTATTGTCCATCTCCTGGAATTCCAATATATACTGCCTCTAAAATGGAGGTTACACCACATAGAGCTAAGTTTTGGATGGACAGCAGCTTCTACCCCTCCCCCCTACACCTGCCCAAACCATGCTGGCTAGGTGATTTGCTGAATTATATCCCAAAAATATATTTTACCCAAACTTTGGGTTCCTTTTTGCTAACATGCCTTATAGCACTGTCATGTTCCAGTGAATATGAGTAATGGTTTCTTTTTTTAAAAAAAAATCACCTAAGCTTTCTGCTGGCTGAACATTCCACAAGATAGCAATTCTCTGTGAGTGTGTGTGCCCAAAAAAAAAAAAAAAAAAAAATCTCCATTCTGAATTTAGTACTGATCACTTGTACCGCTGCCTGAGATCCGATATTATAAAGGAAAAAAAAATGTACTTATTTTCACTCCATTTATAACTTTATCTTTGCTATTGTGTAGCAAAGACCCCCTTGGTAATTTTTTTTCCAGACTGAAACAACTCAAACACATGGAAAATATATGGCCTGGCAGAATGTATTGAACTACAGTTCCCATGTCCCCCATTGACTCTGTCAGCTAGGGATGATGGACATTATAGTCCAGCAGCATCTGTAAAGCAACAGGTTCTCCACCACTGCTTTGAATTCTGCTAAGTTTAATACATGATTCCTTCCCTACTTCTCTTTTTTTCTGTCCTTGTTACCCAATCTTTAAGTGCATTCTGACCTGCAGAAATGATCCAAGGTGAAAGTGACCCAAACGGCAATCTAGTCCAATACCTGCAAGTAAAAGCACTCTCAGCTAATGTGCCCTTGAGAGGTGGGCATCCCACATCTATTTCAAAAACCCAGAATAGAGTTCAGCACCTTCTCTTGCTGAATTCCTCAGGCTATTCTTAAAGGCTGTTAGTACAGAAAGAAAGGTAAGGACTATCCTAGCCAGATGCACCATTGCTCAAAGAAACAAGCACTAATAACACCAATCCTTTGCAACTGAGATCTTTCTCACTTCAAATATAAAGTGTAGCCACTGCCTAAATTTGACATAGAGCAATGTGTGGGGTGGGGAGATGAACACAGAATGTCACAGAAACTACAGTTTGCCCTCCATATTTGCAGGTTTGACTTACATGGATTTGATTATTTGTGAGTTTCTCCCTCTCACCCCTAGCTTAGATATTCCTTTTCCAGGGAACCCTTTGCTCTCATGAGATCAGTCCATGCAACCATTTAAAAACTGGTCTCTGGTCCTCCTCCTCCTCTTCCATCAGCTGCTGCCTGGCCAGCTAAGGATGTCTCACAGCCTGATTTCTCAGCACCACAAACTCTCTCTCAATGCCCCCTATGCCTAATGCAAAAGATGAGTGAGAGAGGGAGTATAGGGGCATCATGCTGACCTATCCCCTTTTCCCTCTCCTTTCCCTGACCTGGGCCATTTCTGCACTAGCCTGTTATAGCTCGATGATTCCACTTTCAACATCCTCTGGAATCCTGGGGTTTACAGTTTCGGGAGGGGCCGGCCAGCCCCTCCAAAAACTGCAAACCCCAGGATTCCAGAGGATGTTGAA
Source organism: Ctenosaura bakeri (assembly GCA_948474755.1). NCBI lineage: Eukaryota > Metazoa > Chordata > Lepidosauria > Squamata > Iguanidae > Ctenosaura > Ctenosaura bakeri. The sequence goes on from CAOLHI010002040.1 coordinate 254,030, forward strand.
AGTGGAATCATTGTGCTATAACAGGCTAGTGCAGAAATGGCTCTGGTTTGGGGCCTGGATGCCCATTGCCCCCAGCATATCTCAGGCCCCTTATCACAGAAACACAAACACACACACTTTGATAGAAAGAAAGCTAGAGTACTCACACAGTCCTGAAGACTACTCACTAAGATAAAGACAGATATAGTCCTCTGCACACAGATGTCTGCTCACAGCCCTCTAGGAACTTTTGGTTTTGCTACCTGCTTGGAGTGATGAAAATGTATACCGGTATATGGGAATGGGGATGAGGAAGGTTTAGGACAGATGAATGGATTTTTTTTTCACGACAGATAAAAGAATATACTTTTTCACACAGCTCATAGTTAAAATATGGAACTGACTAACAAGATGCAGAAATGCTTGCCAATTTGGATGGCTCTAAAAGGAGATAAGCACATTCATTAAAAATAAGGCTTTCACAGAGTTTGGAGGTAACCAACTACAGGCAGTGAGTTACTTTAAAGTAACTCCTTTCACAGTAACTTAGGCCTAATTAATTTTCATTTGCAAAGAGACAACAAATAATTTCATTCCATTTGCAATTTAATGGCTTTAGTTTTATAGCTGCACGAGTTATTGTACTACGGTGTACAAAGCAAACCCAGGGATAGGTTAGCAGGGTAATGCTGTTTTCAGGTATAACAGTTTTAGATTTGAATGTAAAGGAAGTAACTAACTACTTGTGACTCAGAACTGAAACTAATTACTTTAAAAAGTAACTCTTCAGGCTCTGAGTTGTCAATGGCTATTAGCCACGAAGGCTAAATATTTCCAATATCATTACAGTTGGTACTTTTCTGAACAACAGTTGTTCAGAACACAAGCAGGAGGAATCACACATATGTCTTGCCTTCCTACAAACAAACAGGTTGACTGCTGGGTAAAAGGACTACTGGGCAGATGGAGCTTTGGTCTGACCCAGCATGTGTATGTGGTAGGAATATCTAATACCACAGGGCCCAGACAATACACAGCAACAGTTTCTTTGGTAGTTGGTTATAATCCATAGGATTCCATAGGATGTTGAAAGTGAAATAATAGCACTATAACAGTCTAGTGCGGAAATGGCCTTAGTGTGAAACAAGTTAAGTAGTCTTGCCCTAGGGCTGGGAGAAGAATGAAAGAGTTGCTCTCGGCACTTCCATTGTGCCTCTGTGCTAACTCATATCCAGAAATCTAGCTTTCACAGTAGCTTGAGTAGACATATTGAGTACCTATTACAGACAGAACAGCAGGACCAGGAAAAAAGGTGGAAGTCTTAATTCAATGTTTTTTTCTTACCCACTAACCATACTGGGTCTTATAAAAAGCAGGAAAATAAAAAAAAATTGATCTAGTGAATTTAAATTCTCATGGTTCAGCTTACACAATACCCACTAACTCAAGTACAAAGACAGAAATCCCAGAATGTTAGTTTATACCTCTATACACAGGTACAGAAATAGGTGTGTCCAGATATAACACTTACTTGAATGTTTCTCAGACTCCTTCTCCACTACCAGAATGAACTTCTCCCTCATCCTTCAGCACAACTCAAGAACAGAACCATTTTCTCCCATTTCCACTAACTATGGTCTGTTTTTATGACTAATCCCCTCCACCCCAAAGAACCTATGGTTCTTTTAACTGTGATTTATAGCAAGGGTGAACCAAGTGACACTTTGGTTTACAGGCTAACAGTGTTGTCAGCCTGCAACCCTTAGCATCATTCACTACTGGCTGTGCTGATTATGGCTGAAGGTTGCAGTCCATCAACTTTTCCAAAACAGCATGATGTGTCCCAAACAAACTATCTATACAAAACAACCTTCCCTGCCCACCTCTGTTTTATGTAAGCAAGTAAACTAGGAACAATGGTTCACATTCCTGGCTTAGTTTTCTTAACCAGATTTCTCCATGTGATATGCTGTGACATACTGGATAACAACTCCATCCATCCCAGTCAACATGGTCATTGGTCACAAATTGTGGAAATTATTATGAGAAACAGAACAACAACAACAACAAAAAATAGAGCAAACCAGAAATTCTCATGTCATTTCCACACTACACTGTTTTTATGCTATTATTCCACTTTTAATATCCTGTGAAATCCTGGTATTTGCAGTTGAGGGAGAGGCATTTAGAATTCTCAGCCAGAGAGCTCTTTGGCCTCAGTCAACTGCAAACCCCAGGATTCCATAGGGTATTGAAAGTGGAATAATAGCACTATAACAGTGTAGTGTGGAAAGGCCCTCAGTTTTTGATGAACTAGGTTGTTTTGGCCCTCCCCCAGACTCTCTGACCAGGCCTTCTGAGACATCGGCTATCTAAAAAAACCCTAAAGACTCAACATTTAAGAACCATTGCCCTAAATTTAAATTCAAACGTATGTACAGGGAGGGAGAGGAGAGGAGAGAAAATTTGTGCAGGGTATAGAACTGGAAGCAACCGTTCTAGATGAAAATCACCCACATGGGAATAAATCCCATGGAAATTAGTAGGACTTACTTCTGAGTAAACATGTATAACGTTGGGGAATTCATCTAACTGTTTATGCCAGCCACCTGTTACAAGCTATAAAATTCTGAGCTAATTGTTTACAAGCAGCAAACTACAGTTATATTCAACATTCCACAGATAACTAGAGTTTTTTTTTTCAACCAATGTAAGTACAAACTCTGTCTCACCAGCCTCCTCATCACTGAGCAACTGCACATTAATAAGATATTACACACCCAAAATAAGGTTGAATTGAAAGTTGATTCTTTCTCCCCTTCATTACCCAGATGTGTGAAATGACTACCACAGATCACTTTCTCTTAGCACATCAGATGTTTCCTAAATCAGGGAAGGTGCACAAGCTAATCAGTCTATGATATGCTTGCTAGCATTTGCATTTCTGTGAGAGTTCATCCTAAAAGTAAAGGGAATGGAACAGAACTCTCCCCTGTACTTACCATGTTATGCCAGGTTATTTGGATTTTATTATTTACAATGTATTAACTCTTCTAAACATTCGTATTACAAAGCTGCACCATACACTGTAATTAGACTAGAACTTTGAAAGAAAAATCATGAGGGATTTATGGATAGATTTTTTTTTTCTGTAGGAACCCCCCCCCCAAAAAAACAGCCAATTAATCAGGGTTGGGGAGCACATGGCTCTCTAGCTATTTTTGGACTGCAATTCCTATCACCTTAAGCCAGCGTATCAATGGTGAGAGATGTTGGAAATTGCAATGCCACATGAGGAGAGATGCCTGTTCCTCACTCCTGATTTATGATATAAATGTTTGAAGGAACAGGGGCCCAAATTCAAGTATTAGCTGTGACTAGGATAGATCTATTGAATCAATGAAAACTTGGTAAGTAAACACTTATGCAAACGCTATTGATTCAATGGCTCAGCTATAGCTGGGGCTAACACTTGGATTTAGGCCAGAATTTATTCTTCAAAAAATATACAAATTATATTTGATCTGTAGTGATTTAATGTATGGCCACTTGCAACATTGCAATACATACTGCAAAATGCCATTGTGATATCTGATCAGATATACTAGATATACTTCAGACATTTGGATGTTGTGGTATAGGGGAAAGAAAAACTACTCTGTACATAGAAACCCAGCACCTAAGTTTGTTTTTTTGTAAAAGGCAGGTTCACTCACACATGCTCAGAGGGAAACATTCATATATGAGCTTCTCCTGCCTTGTTGGTAGTTTGTTCTTGTTGTTGTTATGTGCTTTCAAGTTGTGTCTGACTTATGGTGACCCTAAGGTGAACCCAGCATGGGTTTTTCTTGGCAAGATTTGTTTAAAGGGAGTTTACCTTTGCCCTTCTCTGAGGCTGAGAGAGTGTGATTTGCCCAAGGTCACCCAGTGAGTTTCCAATGCCAAGTGGGGATTCAGCCTCTGGTCTCCAGAGTCATAGTCAAATGCTTAAACCAATACACCATGCTGGCACTTTAGTGTGAGATGGTACACACCAAGAAATGCTGCACCATGTGATCTGACTGCATGCGTCAGATTGGTTCTTGGGAAAGACCCCTAAGCATATTACTTCTTGATAATACAGCCTCTTATCATTGAAAAGCCCTGGTGTCTGAGGAGGAGATTTTTATATATATATATATATATATATATATATATATATATATATATCTATCTTTATTGTATCAAAAGACATTTTGAGGGATAGTGACCAACTGAATTGACAAGTATCCATTTCTAAGTATTTTTCTCATCCTTCCTTCCAGGTTGCCAGAAGAATTTAACCAGCTGTGTTTCCATACCTTTAAGTCAGGAGTGAGATATCAGTAGCTCTCCAGATGTTGCTGTACTGAGTTTCAGAAGACCTAGGGTGGAGAACTATGGGATTTTGCATTTCAGCAACATTTGGAAAGCTGTACAATGCCTACCCTTTCTTTAAGAACAAAGGAGGGGAACCTCTGGCTCCCAGGTGTTTTGGATGTCAAGTCCCATCAGTCTTAACCAGTCTGGCCAGTGGCAAGTGAATGCTGGAGTTATTCTACAAGCCATCTGAAAGACTAAAGGTTCCCTATCCTAGCTTTAGCAGCTTCGTAACAGGAAGAAATTCAACAGATGAAGTTTTCCCTATCACAAGATTTCATGCTCCCTAGAAACAAAAAGCCATATGTCTGCTTGTCACCTGCCATTAAAAGATAGCAACTTTTACTAAAGATAATGGCTATCTTTAAGGGATTCTGTGGTTCTGAGAGTCTTAAAAGGACTAGAAGCGTCCCAAGGCAACTCCCATTCCAACTCCCAGGTTTTAGGTTTCCGTTACTCACTGAGAGGACTGGAAGCAGCTATCCAACTTTCACTCATTTGATCTCATAAACACATATACTTCACAAAATAGTCATCTAGCCACTTGACTGAAACAACTTCTAAAATGTGAAACACTGGAGTTACTATGATTTATGATCTAGACTTCTATGACCCTGATTTTTCAAAGTGAAAAGGAGAACTTGGGCCATTGACTGAGTTATCTTCCTTGATATTGATTTGTGTCATACTATGTTACAGACTTTGCACTTGTAGTAGGTGTTATCAGATATTACAGCTACTTCCCATTCATGGTTGGCATTTTTTTAAAAAAAGTAATAGAAACCACAGAACACTTTTTAAGACAAGATATTCCTCTTTCACATTTATATAAATATCAGGGGGAAAAATGAAATTATACAGTATACACTTTTCAAAAAGGATGTTTACCAAATGGAAATTTACACTGCATTAAAAACTTTTAATGATTCAGTACCATCAATACATATATCATTAGCTCTAGAGAGATACTACACCGTTTTAGCAAAATATAAGTCTCCACATTTAACTAACTATTACACTGGATAAAAAAAGTTTTCAGATAGGAGGGGTGGTTTTTAGAGAGTGGTTCAGTATTCTGAATATTCCAGTCCTTTAAAAAAAAATAGACATAACTTAAACAACTGACATTGGAAAAAAAATCCTTTTAAATGCATGAATTATAAATCGAATTACCTTCAGTTCTGCCCTAACCTAATATTCTTCCTCCAAGTGTCACTTTTTGTTAAAATCAATTTCAGATTTTGAGTTTTGCTCAGCTCACCTAATTGATAGCAACACACATCCATGATAAGCAGAAAATGAAATTGTTCCTGCAACACAGCTCAATAGTGGGTTGAAGAACAGTTTGCAGTGACATTGCAATGGAAGAGTACAGTTATTAAAGGACATCACTCTTTTAAAGGAGAAAAAACTCAGTGATGACAGTTTGAGGCCTAGGATTTGTCAGGTAAGTACCCTTATCCACAATCCATCCAAGTATTTGTTCATGATAGACAGGGGAAGTGTGGATGGAGGGCTAAAGAGAGATGGGGGTTGGAGGCCCCCTAGAGCCTTTCTGGTGATAGCAGAGGTAATGTGCAGGTTTTGCCCTTGTTGACACATTGCTCCCAATTGTTACACATCATCCTTCCCCATAGGAATGGGGAAGGAGCCATCCACCTACACAGAAGAAAGGAAAAGGACAGCAGCCATTCAGTAACATCAGTGGGGTGGGATTAAAGCCTGTACAGTCTGTACAACCACATTTGAAATTCTGTTTCTTGGTCATACTAGAGTGTGACATGATCACTTACAGGGGGAAAGGAAGTTGTGATATGGGCCTTTGCCTTCTGATCCCATTCATATTTACAGTGAGAGATATTCCATTATGCTTAACGGAGCTTCCTCCTACGTAAGTAATGACAGGATTGCAGTGATGGGCAGAGAACAAATTTTAAGTATGGTACCTACAGAACTATGTGGAAGAGGAATCTCAAATGTCCATTTCTTCTATGTACATCAAGAACAAGACAACAACTTTTCTCCCATTAAGCATAGGACATTTAAAAATAAAAAAGAGTCTGTCACTTTTGATATACTCAGGTCATTCCCCTGTGACTCAGAACAGAATATTAGATGTAGTGCAGGACAAAACATATGACATTGTCAGGTTAACAGCTATTATCTACAGCTTGCATTGATTGCATTTTGAAAGGAACATTATTCCACACCTTCTCTTTCTAAAGAGAAATAATTGTAGGTCGATTTCTGCTCTATAGCCCATCAATGCAAACTGAATTCTATAGGGCTTAGACTCAATTTCCACAGTATGCAGAATAAGATAGAAGATGTATACCAGTTTGTATTTCAGGTAGAGTAGTAATGGTCCCTTGAATGAGTACAGCTGTATGATGAACTCTGCCCACCCCCCAAATACTTACTAGTTTATGAAGGTGCAAAAAGGTGGCTTTAAATATAGAAGAGAATTCAAAAAAGTTGTTCCCTTCCTGCAGCCTGAAGAAGCCCATCCTAGAATGTAACCAATCTGCACCAAGTTCAGATCAGCTCTCAGTAGCCAATGATACATGTCAATTAAGCTCAGTGGCTTCATTTCAGCTAATTCAGTTTAATCTCTCTGCTCTTTTTGTCATCAGCTGGTGACCACACTGGCAAATTGCAGCCTAGAACCCACCTGCTAGAAAGGTGGAGAACGTGTGCCTTTCACAATGTTGTTGCAAAACTCCCATCAACCCTGACCCAGCAGAGCCACCGGTGAGTAATGATGGAAGCCGCAGTCCAAGAACACATGTTCTCCCCTCATTTATTGCAAATCTATTTTTTTAAAAAATCAGAGTCCCACTTTTCAAACACATACAAGGCCTGAAAGAAAACTACAGCTTTATTTCGAACCAGTAATTTTCAATTCTCCATAAAATCCTCAATTTTTTTTTCAAATGAACCAATCTTCCTTTTAATTTGTGAATAAAGGTGTCAGAAAAATATAGGAGTTTAAAGTTCATTAGTTTCAGTGGGAAAAGTCAGCTATGTGCTTAGATTCCTACCATTATATGGGACTTACCCTTTCTATAGCGTTTACCCACTGATTGAAGTAAAAGCACTGTTTAGAGGTATTTTTTTAGCATCATTTTTTTAAAAAAAATAAACTGTCTAAGGGCTGGTTTACATATCCATGGTCATCACTAGATCTGTATACTGTAGTACTTAAGAACCAGCAGTTAAAAGGATTCCAAATAAAAATGCAGTTGTGCCTGAAAGAATGCTATTTATTTTGTCTTCAGTCTGTAGTAGCAATTCGCACCTGCAAGTCACTTCTGAATCTGCATTCATCCAACAATGAACATTTAGGTATGCAGAACCAGCTCTTTTACAATAAAGAATGTTGGGTCAGAACCACTCAACAGACAGCTTTCCTAATTGGGGGCACAATGTATGTTCTCTCCATTTTTGCTTATGAAATTTATGTATTAATATATATGCCCAAACTGGAATACCTCATTTCATTCAGTCAATATTAAGCACATCAGATACCCACTGACTTCAATGAAAGGGTTAGTCATGTGCTTAAACCTTTTTTCTGTGGAAATCAATGGTACTTTGAAGTGTTTAAATGGGAGTAGAATGTGACCATGCTATAATCTAGCAAATCAAATGGCAGCTAGATTTTTTTCCCTTTTTAATGCTTGGATTTGGTATCCTTGAAGAAACAGAGGTGCATCAGTGGAGTCCCAAGAGATAATATTCTGTGTCAGAAATAACCATCTGTATGGATATATCCACACATCTTTTTTTAATAAGGCATTCTAAATGTGGGGGGAAAACATACATTTGGCAAACACAGTTCATTTTGACATACACAAATGGAGAGCTACATACACTGCATCTGCAAGTGCTCTAAAATTAATCTTCAATATAAAGTAGATATATATCGTATACAGATTGGTATCTATTTATAGATATCTACGCTGTATATAAAAATGTAGATCACTCCGTGGCCTTTGTTGAACCTTTCCCTACTTCCCCTAAGGAACATGATAGTGAAACCTGTAGGAAAAGGAGAAAAAAACCCACCTTCCAGAAAATACTAGATTGACATAAGGGTTTTATGCCTTATAAAGGTGCCCCAGTTCCATGCTACTGCAAGGCTCTGCTCCTGTTTGAATTCTCATATTGTTTATGGGTGTACCTGATACCAATGAACTAACCTGAGAATCAGTCCTGAAGCTGGACAGAGGTTGACCCCTGAACCCATAGCTTCACCTCTGTGGATGCCTCTGGGCAGGTTTCACTGCAGCCCCCCAATGCAACTTAGGAAGGAAGGACAATGCCCCAGGGAATTTCTAAAAGTCTCCTACCTGTATTATGGACATCCGGCTCGGAGGAGCCTCAGTGAGGTTAGTCCCTTGCCCCGTGAAGCTGGTGTGGCAGCCCACGTGTCCCTGGGGTACAGTCAGGTTGTTGGAGGCAGGTTTCAGGTACATCACCTCAGACCTGGGGGAGCTAAGGGGCAGGCGGGTCTGGTAGTCAAAATACATGGGCGAGGTGGCCAAAGAAGGGCTGCTCACCACATTCATCACGTTAAGGGGCCCTCGACTGTCCTCCCCTTCGCTGGGCACAAGCATGATATCATTCTTGCTGATCTTCTTCTTCTTGCCCTTGCCCCCACCATTGCCTCCTCCCCCACCACCCCCACCACCCCCTCCACCAAGCTGGGGGTGGCTATACTCGGCAATGCGGCAATTGTAGGTGCGGATCTCCTTGTTCTCCCGCTTGCATTTGACAGCAATAGTGATCATGGCAGCCAGCAGGATGATGGATACGGTGCTCAGAGTGACAATCAGGGGGAGGGATAAGTCCCAGTGGGGCCGTCGGTGCTGCTCTCCATTCACTTGGGGCTCCCCCGCTTCAGGGAGAGGGCCAGCCAAGGCCCGGACTATCAGCTTGGCTACAGCTGACAGGCTGGGCTTCCCATGGTCACTGACCTTGACCACAAGTTCTGCCACGGGGCTCAGCTCCTCCCAGTAAGGGTGCAGGGTGCGGATCTCCCCACTGGTAGGGTCCATCTCGAAGAGGTGCTCCTCATTGCCTTCCACAATCTCATAAGTGAGGCGCCCACTCTCCCCAAAGTCGCTATCCAAGGCACGGACAGTGCCCACTGGGTAGCCCACACCTGCGTTGCGTGGGACCTGGAGCTCTGCAGTGTCATTGATCAGGGCTGGCAAAACAATCAGGGGGGCATTGTCATTAACATCAAGGACAGTGACACGGACGGTGGCATTGCTCTCCCGGTGAGGGGAACCTGAGTCTTTGGCCAGCACATGAAACTCAAAGTGTTTGGTCTGCTCATAGTTGAAGCTGCGCAAGGCATAGATGGCACCGTTGGTGGGGTTGACAGAGACATAGGTGTAGATGGAGACATCGCCCACGTGCCCAGGCAGAATGGAATAGGAGACTGTGCCATTTTGGCCCAGATCTGGGTCCTTGGCCAAGACAGAGCCCAGGTACTCACCAGGGATGTTGTTCTCAGGCACCTGCAGGACATAGAGGCTCTTGCTGAAGCGGGGTGGGTTGTCATTCTCATCCAGGATCCTGACTGTGAAGGATTTGGTGGAGTTGAGGGGGGGGCTGCCCCCATCCCTTGCCAGGATGGTGACGTTGTACTCGTCCTGCACCTCTCTGTCTAAGGGTCTGTCGGTCACCACAGTGTACAGGTTGTCGTAGTTCTCCTCCAGCGTGAAAGGCACGGCTCCCTCCCCGCTGCTGCCGTCCCCTTGCACCCGGCACTGGAGCTGCCCGTTCTTCCCGGAGTCGCGGTCGGTCACCCTCACCAGGGCAATGACCGTGCCCGGGGGCGCCGCCTCGCTCAGGGCCCCCTGGCGCACGGAGACGAAGCCGATGGTGGGCGCGTTGTCGTTCCGGTCGAGGAGGCGGACGGTGACTTTGCAGTGGGCCGGGATGGGGTTGGGCCCCAGGTCGCGGGCCTGGACGTCGATTTCGACGAGCCCCCCTTCCTCGTAGTCGAGGTTGCCTTTGACGCGGATCAGGCCCGTCTGCGGGTCGATGCTGAAGAGCTCCCGCACCCGCTCCGGGGTGTAGCCGCTGAAGGAGTAGAGCACCTCCCCGTTGGTGCCCTCGTCGGCGTCGGTGGCGTTGAGGTCGATGACGGCCGTGCCCAGCGGGGCGTTCTCGGGCAGCTCCACGACGTACGAGGCGGCCTCGAAGACGGGGCTGTTGTCGTTGGAGTCGATGAGGCGCACGTTGAGCTGCACGGTGCCCGAGCGCGGCGGGTCGCCGCCGTCGAGGGCCGTGAGGACGAGGGTGTGGTGGCTCTGCTCCTCGCGGTCCAGCGGCTTCTGCACCACCAGCTCCGGGAACTTGGTGCCGTCGCCGCGGGCTTTGACGTCGAGCGCGAAGAGGCCGTAGTCGTCGCGGGTGAGGAGGTAGGTGCGGAGGCCGTTCTCGCCGGCGTCCGGGTCGTGCGCGCTGGCCAGCGGGAAGCGGGTGCCCGGCGCCGCGTTCTCCGAGATGTCCAGGTCCACCTGGTCGGAGGGAAAGGCCGGCGCGTTGTCGTTGAGGTCCTGGATCTCCACCTTGATCATGCAGATCTCCTGGTCGTTGGCGAAGACCTCCAAGGAGAGCTGGCACTTGGCGCTCCGCCGGCACAGCGCCTCGCGGTCGATGCGCTGCTTGGTGTACAGCAAGCCGCTCTCGCCGTCCACGTCGAGCAGGTGCGGCGCCGAGTTCTCCAGGACGCGGAAGGTGGACTTGGAGCCGCGGGCGCGCTCCACCGACGGCAACCCGCCGCCGGCCCCGGGCTGCAGCCGGGCATCGCGGCCGATGTTGCCGATCACCGTGCCGGCGCCTTGCTCCTCCGGCACCGAGTAGTTCAGGTTCTTCAGCGTCAGGGCAGGAGCCCAGCACAGGAAGAAGCACCAGGCGGCCAGGTACATCCCAGTGGACGGCGCGGAAGCCCCCCCGACGAGTCCGCCTGCTGGCAAGCCGGGCTGCCTTCTCCTCCTTCGCCCTCCTCGCCGCCGCTCCCCCTGCCCTTTTGCTTCTTCCTCGCCGTCGCCTTCTTCCTCCCTCCCTCTTGCTCCCCCTCCCGTTCCTTTCAAGTTCCTGGACCTGTTGCTCGGAAAAATCCGCAAAGCCCCGGCGCCACCATGGACGGCGCGGGGAGAAGGAGGGCCAGGCGATCAGCGGCGCTGGCTGGAGGGAGGGAGGGAGGTGGGGGTCTTCCTCCCCCCTCGATCTTTTCTTTCTCACCCCCGCCTCTTTTCCTCCTCTTCCTTCTCCTGGTTGCTGCTGCAGTTCCCCCTTGCGCGGTCCAACTTCACGGAGGAGGAGGGACGAGCAAATACAAAGCCAGCTTCTCGTCTGAAGGGGGTATACAACACAGAGAGAAAAATACTCGGCAACGTACCGAGTTGGTAGATTGACAGACCGGGATTTTATAAAAAAGAAAGGGAGGGGGGGAATAAGCCACACACACAGTCAAAATTGAGAGGCGTCTGTGAAATCCCACCAAAAAGGGCGGGGGGAGCTATCCTTTGCGTGCGTGTGTGTGTGTATGCGTGGGTCTGTGCGCCTTTTCAAGGAAGTGGCGTCTGGATCCAAGGCGACTTGTAAACAGCGGAGGCTTCTTTGGAGCGCCCAGGGTGGGAGGCGAGCGAGAGCCAAGGTGGAGGAGACGCGGCTGGAAGTCCGGGGTGGGGGGAGCACAGTCACTCGGCCAAGTCTTGCCGGCTGGAACGGGGAAGGCGACGGAGGCTCCGCAGACTTGTATTTTTTTATTTTTTTATTTTTTTTTTCAGGGAGCCTTTTGCTGCATTTAGCGATCTAATCGCGGCTGCCTGGCTGCTGCGGAGAACCGCATCTCGTTGCCTGCCATCGGGAGATCGCTTTGCTTCCCTCTCTCTGTCTCTCTCCCAGGCAAACCCGCACGCACACACTCACGCACGGCTTTTGCCTCCTCCGATGTCGCCAAAAAGAATCGCGGAGAGACAGGAGGGGAAACGGCCCAGGCCAAGAAGCAAAAGGCGAGGAGTCCCTCCGGATTTGTAGTTCCTCCCCACCAGGTTTCTCTCTCGGTTCTTCTTTAGTGGAGAAGTCGGGGGGGGAGAGAGAAAATCCCTCCACAGACGATCCTCCTCCGGATTTTCAGCGGATCGCGGAGCCGAGCGGCCGTGGGTTCAAAAATTCCGGGGAGGGGAACCCAGCACCGTCAAAAAGGCACGCTCGGGGGTTCCGCCGGGGAGAGCCGAAGCCGCCGCCTCCGCCGTTGCTGCTGCTGCTGTCGGTGGTGCTGGCGCCGGCGCCGCCACCGCCACGACCACATCGCCCGCCCGCCCGCCTCTCGCTGCTGCTGCTGCTGCCGCCTCTGTGCGTGTCTGGAGGAGCTTTGCACTTTTCACTCGCTCGCCGCAATTTAATTTCAGTTCGCTCGCCTCCCTCGCTCGCCCTGCCTTTGCCAGTCAAGAGGAAATCAACAGGCAACTCATGGCTGGGCGTACAGATTAAAAAAGGGAGCTAGGCGAGAGAGAGAGAGAGGTGGGGCGGGCAGACAGAGAGAGAGAGAGAGAGAGACACCACACACGCGCACGCACCCTCCTCACACTCTCTCGCACGCACACGCAGGCACACCGAGCCGCTCTCCTCGAAAAAAAAGGGAAAACAGCCTTTGCATTCAGCAGGGAGCGCCTTCCATCGCCCCCCTCTTTCTTTCGCCTCGCCTGAATCGCCTCCCCGCCGCCAGGAAAAAAATAAAATAAATAAAAAATGCCACTTTTTTTCCTTTGGGTGGCCCCCTCGTCGCTTCCCCTGGATTCCAAATCTTTTTTTTTTCCCTTCCTTTTTTTTTTTTTTTTTAAATCGCTATCCAAAGCGGGTGGGAGAGGGGAAAACAAACACCATTTACCAGGCGGCAGCCCCTGGGGCTCCTTGGCGCATTTCGTCGTGATGGTATAGGTAGAGGGTGTCTGCAAGATGGGAACAATTTTTTTTCTTTTTTTTTTTAAGGCAGCCTGGATTTTCTTTGGGGGTGGGAGAAACAACGCTTTATTGCTGGTTCAGGGAGGATTTTTTTTTTTTCTTTTCCCCTCCACAGAAGAAGCACCACTAGCTATACGGCCGGTCGCCTGGATGTCGGTGGCGAGCCAGAGTCCACCCAGCCCTCCACAGCCCCAACTGCAGGTGTCTCCAGCCGGCTGGGTGAGTCAGAGCGGGCCAAGCAGGCGGAAAAACAGTAAATCAATCCGTCCCTATTGCTTCGTGTTGCTCTCCCTGTGCAGACGCGTGTTGCGGCTTCTCTAGCTCAGAAGGCGCACACACACACACACACACACCGGGGAGGTGGAAGGGAAGGGAAGCTCCGAGGATGTGATTTAAAAGATAAATATCTATATAGGGTGGGAGGCTTTATTTTGATGTTCTTTCAAAAAGGAAAAAGGAGGGGGAGCCCGGAGGGAGGGTGTTGGCCGCCGATCCACTTTTACTGTACCTCGTTCCTTTTCCCCCTCGCCCAGAGGGGAGCCAAGGGGAGTAAAAAAAAAGGAGTCTGGAATCCCCCCCGACAGCGCTTTGCCTGGAGGATCTCTGTTGCCTCTCTCTCTCTCTCTCTTTTTTTCCCCTGAGTATTACGTGTGAAACCTCCACAGTTCAGACGGGGAGGGCAACACACCTCCCAGGCGCGCTGGCCCGGGTCTAACACGCGTCTCAGCTCTCGGAAGTTTGGAGCCCAGGGTGGCGCGGCGTGGGCAGTCTTTGTATTTTCCGGGTGTCTTATGGAAAAGGAGATGTTTGAATGAAAAACGAAGTCCAGGGTTGAGCCCGATCCTCTCGGCGAAGGGCGGCTGCGCGGGTGTCCCTCGCTCCCCGTCAGACCTCCTCGCCCCGATTCTCACGGTCGCGCCCGTGTCGACCGACAGGCGGGAGACGCGCGGCTCCCTCCGCAAGCCAAGCCATCTGGGTCCCAGGAGTCCGCAGGGAGGCGACGGCGGCGGCGACGCAACAGTTGGCTGGCGCGCTGCGAAGAGGCTTCAGCAGGAGCCGCGGCGCTTCCCCCGCCTCCCTTTCTGCCGCATTCGCGGGGGTCGAGCAGCCCCCTCGCCGCCGCCGCCGCCCTCCATGGCGCGCTCTCCCCTCTCCCTCGCGCGCCCGGTGCCTCTGGCCGACTGACTCTATTCACCTCACGCCGCCGCTTAAACATTGATACTGATTCCTCGCCAGCCAATGGCGGCCGGAGAAGAGGGCCCTGCCTCCGAGGCCGCCTTCCAATGAGGCGCGGGTGCCAGGCGGCCGGAGGGTGGGCTCAGAATCCCCCGGGCTTCCGTGTCATTGATAAGATCGGCGCAGATTGGCGAACCGGCCGCGGCGGGGAAGGAGGGGCGGCGCGGGAGGGGGCGCGTGGGTTGCGCCCGGCGCGGAGCCGCCTTTCGGCTTCCATCTCCGCGCCCCGCCGCCGCCGCCTTCGCCTCCCCAGCCCCGCCCCGGGCTTGCAGACGGGGATGTCTAGGGCCCTTTCTGCACGAGACTGTTATAGCGCTATCATTCCGATTTCAACATCCTTTGGAATCCTGGGGTTGGCACTTTACTGCGACCAAAGAGCAATCTCGCTGAGAATTCTAAAGCCCCCCTCAAAACAACTGCGAACCCCAGGATTCCATGGGATGTTGAAAGGGGAATAATAGCGCTATAACGGTCTAGTGCGGAAATGGCCTAAGAGAAGTGCGTGGGAATTCTTGGCCATTTCGAACACAACTGTTCTAGTGCTATTATTCCACTTTCAATATCCTATGGACTCCTGGGGTTTGAACTTTAGAGAGGGGCCTTGGAGCAAACCCCAGGATTCCCTAGGAGGGTGAAAGCGGAATAATAGCACTAGAAGAGTCTAGTGCGGAAATGGCCTTGTTATCGTCCAGAGGGCGGGCGTGTTCCCAGGGGGCAGGGCAAGGGGAGTGCCGGGCTCCAAGCAGCATCATCGAATAGGCCAGCGGGCCTTCGCTCTTTAGCCTAAGGTTACAAAATCTGGACTCGCTCCTACCTTCCTCTGCCGGGGGAACTAGCGTGAGAAAGGCAGGTGTGAACGTGCAAGGGCTGCGAACGAAGGTTTAATCGAAATTCGTACGAAACTCAGGCGACTTGTGCTCGAGGGACAACAGAAGCGGAAGGGAAGCAGCAGGGGCTGGGTTGGATAAACACTTTCCCTAGGAACGCCTAGTGGTTAAATCCCCAGGCCAAGGAAAACGCCAGTGGTAGGAACAAGGACAAGGGAGAAAACGGGATGCTAACCTAGCCTCGAAATGAATTTAGCACCTTGGATAGTTCCCGTAAAGTTCAAGCTAAGGCTATTTCCGTACTAGCCTGTTCTAGCGCTATTATTCCACTTTCAACATCCTATGGAATCTTGGGGTTTGCAGTTTAGGGAGGGGCCGACTGGAATAAGGGCACTATAACAGGCTAGTGCGGAAATGGCCTTAGTAAAGGCGTAAAACATTCAAAGTGTTTTTGTTTGGTTTTTTAAACCCCCGGTATCACGATGGTGGACACACCCAACTAGTTTCGGGCTGGATCTGTACCGGCCTTGCCTTTCTCAGGTTAAGCTACCAGGCCCTTTGTTGGCCATTTCCGCACTAGCCTGTTATAGCGCGATGCTTCCACTTTCAACATCCTCTGGAATCCTGGGGTTTGCAGTTTCGGGAGGGGCCGGCCGGCCCCTCCCGAAACTGCAAACCCCAGGATTCCAGAGGATGTTGAAAGCGGAATCATCGCGCTATAACAGGCTAGTGCGGAAATGGACGTTGTCTAGTGGGGCAAAGGCGGAGGAGGTGCGCTCAGAAGCGGACTCCCTGGCTTTGCTTTCGTCTGCGGGGTAGCTCTAGTAACAGGTCAATGTGAGCGATCTCTTGGCATTGCAAAGAAAACGGGAACGCAGGGTCCTGGTCCTCATTGTGGGGGAAAAGGAAGAGGCCTGGCGATCACAGTCGGCAAGAAGGGCCCAGGCCAGCTCCTTTCTCCCGGTTGTTACCTGTTGAGCCGATGCCATTGGCGCTGACCAGCCGAAGTGTCGCCGGGTAACTTCCTCGTCAAGAAAGATCGGAGGAGCACTGGCACTCTGCACATGGTCCGGAGTACAGTATTCGTGTCCTCAGAGGCAAACTCCTGGCACGGGAAAGAGGCTTCTTGGCTGCTTAACCTGAACGGCCAGGAATGTCCCGGAGTTCCTTTTTCGCACGGGGAGTGGGGTGGGGTGGGGGGGCTGAGTAATGCATACCAGTGAATGGCATCTTGACCATCATGTTTTCTTCTCAGAACTGGGAGGGGGGGAGGTAACAACCTATCTAGGCGATGAGTCCAGCCCTCACTCTCTTCCACCAGAGGAAAAAAACTAAAGGGGATGTATGGCTTCTCACTTTACTCATTAAGGATCCCAAAGGGAGTTTGATTGAGGTTTTGCATCTGGAAGAGTTAATTTCCTGGGATGGGGTGGGAGGGGTTGGGAGAGTCAAACTGTAGCGATCAAAGACGTCCACGGGCAGGAGAGGGAGACGGAGAGATTTGGAGAGGCGGGACAGACGGATTTCCGCACTGGCCTGTTATAGCGCGATGATTCCACTTTCAACATCCTCTGGAATCCTGGGGTTTGCAGTTTCGGGAGGGGCCGGCGGGCCCCTCCCGAAACTGCAAACCCCAGGATTCCAGAGGATGTTGAAAGTGGAATCATCGCGCTATAACAGGCAAGTGCGGAAATGGCCTGCGCCTACGGGAGTGTTTATTTCGAAGTCAATCTCACGTTTCCGCGGGAAAGCCCGCAGGATCGCCGCCTTCCAATCTATTCCCGCCCCCTATTTTCCCACCTGCAGACCCATTGCCCCCCCCTTGCAGACCTCCCCAGACCTCCCTCTCCGAGCACCCTTCTTTCAGCTGCTGCTGGCGGAGCCGCTAACTTTGAGCTGGCAACAGAAGGCTGTGAAAAGAAAAAAGAAAGGAAGAAAAAAAGAAAAAAAAAGAACCTAGCCAACATTCCCTTTTTCTCTCAGTCCTGCCCTAACCTAACCTCAGTTGCCTAGGCTGCAATTAAACCCAGGAAAGGTGACCGTTCCTCGAGTGGCTTAAAGAAGGAAAGCAAGCCAGCAAAAGCATTGATCTCGGGATGCATGAAGACGAAAGCCCGGCTGCCATTTATAAATTGTGAATGACTCCCGTGTAAAGTGACTCGCATGAATCATTTAGGACGGGGAGAAACGGTGGGGAGGGGGAGGCGAAGGGCAGGAGGGGGGATCACATCGTGGGGGGAATTGCAAACTCCCCTGGAAATTATCTAAAGGCTGGGGAGAGGACAGATTTTTTTCAGGATCACCTAGCTTGAGAAAGAGGAAGGCCATTTCTGCACCAGGCTGTTCCAGGGCTACGATTCCACTTTCAGCATCCCAGGGAATCCTGAGGCCCCTTCCTAAACTGTAAACCCCAGGATGCCCTAGGATGCTGAAAGTGGAATCGTAGCCCTAGAACAGCCTAGTGCAGAGAGAGAGAAGAGGCTGTGCATTGTTTGCATTCAAATCCTCGCTTTCTCCTCGCCGCCTGTCCCCTCTCAGCCCAGGCTCCAGCCTAAAGCCTCCTCGGCGGCTTTGAAATGGGGAGTTAGCCATGCAGAACGCGGCCGCCGCTCACCATGATCAAGCCAAGGCTGCGTTTAAAAAAAAGAGAGAGAAAGAAAGAAAAAACAAAAAACGACAAGGATGGGGAGGGAGAAAATGCAGGAGGAGGGAACGGACGCCGATCCTCCGACCCGGGGAGGGGGTGGGAGAGAGGAGAGGAGAATGGCCATTTCCGCACTAGCCTGTTACAGCGCGATGATTCCACTTTCAACATCCTCTGGCATCCTGGGGTTTGCAGTTTCGGGAGGGGCCGGCCGGCCCCTCCCGAAACTGCAAACCCCAGGATGCCAGAGGATGTTGAAAGTGGAATCATCGCGCTGTAACAGGCTAGTGCGGAAATGGCCAATGTGATGTTTCCCCTTCTTATAGCAACTGCGGCTTGGGAAACCACTGAACTGAACGCGAGGGTTGCGCTGGGAAGACGACGAAGCAGAAGCCAGGGGATCGGGGCGTTGATTAAAGCAATCGGGTCGTGTTTTTTTTCCCCCTCGGGGTGTGTGTGGAAGAACTTGCTAGCAGCACCCTCTATTTATTTATTTTTTCCATCTTCTCTTTCTTTCCCCAACCGCTACCCTAGTTTCTTTCCCCTGCCGATCCTGCAAACTTTACTCCCATAGACGCCAGAAAAACCAATGCATTTTTAATAAAAATTGGCTGGCCACATAGATGTCCCCGCCTATCGTCCTTAGCTTAGACACACCTGGCAAAGGTCCCCCATGCCCTCCTACCCCCGGGGGAGGAAAGGAGACCCATATTGCAATTGTGTTCTGGCTCCCTCTAGTGTACCCAGTCCATACTGCTACCTCTGGGGCATGTTTGCCAATAAAAAGCCCCGGAACCTGGGCCCAGGAGTGGAACTATATTGATAAGAAAATAGGGGCGAGGGATGAAAATCGTTCGCTCACACAGAGGCACGATGAAAGGAAAAAACACAAAGTTTATTGTTTCAAGAGAATTTCCATGCAATGTGAGCTGCCCCAAATAAGTGAATAACTTGCACCAGTATACATCAGGTACTTGGATGATCTTCAAAGAGAAGAAAAGTCCCTGCTGCATGTACTTTTTGCCTGGATCCAGTTTATATACTTCCAGCCCTTTGACTGATTATATACTGCCAGCCCTTTGATCCAGGTGGTGTTCTTCAATGGCTAGATAAATCCTGTAATCACATAGGCCATTTCCGCACTACAGTGTTAAAGTGCTGCTATTCCACTTTCAACTCCCTGTGGAATTCTGGGGTTTGTAGTTTACTGAGACCAAAGAGCTCTTTGGCTGAGAATTTGAAGTGCCCTTCCCTAAACTACAAACCCCAGAATTCAATAGGAGGTTGATAGTGGAATAGCAGCACTTTAACACTGTAGTGCGGAAATGGCCATAGATAGGAGAGAAACCTTCAGCCCTCCAGCTTCATAGGAAGGAGTGAAACTGAACAATGAAGAGTTCCAAGTTCTACCAGTCAAAGCTAGTAGATCCTATTCCGCTGTAACTGCCATGGCAACATCCTACAGAATTTTAGGGTTGGCAATTTAGGGAAAGATATTTAGAATTCTCAGTCAGAGAGCCCCTTTGGTGTCTTTGGACAAACTACAAGCCCCATAATTCCATAGGATGTTGTCATGACAGTTACTGCAGAATCATAGTGCCATAATTGTGAAGTATGAAAAGGGCTCTGGTTTTAACCAAACTTTAAGGGGGTTATACAAGTCACTAAATGTTCTTTGGGGAAACATCCAACAGGCTGGATAATCCAGGCCATCTAGTCCATCTAGAGTACGTACAGGACGCTACTGAAGCGGGAACCACTGGCCACCTCTACTTCCTGTGCTCCAAGTCCTCTCTCAATAGGCCTTGAGGGAAGAGAATCCTTACAATCTCTCACCAGTCATTGACTGGGGCCCCTGTATGTGCTCTTCTCCCTGCCAGCAGTGTGTGAAACCAGCTATGCTCAGTTGGCATTTAGAAGCAATAATGTTTCTCCTTCCTTTTCACCAGATAAGGAAAAGGATCAGGAAGTAAAGCCAGATGCCTAGTCGAAGCAGTGGATGTAAAAGCTCCATCAGGAATTTCAGCTGAGTGGCTGAGAAAATCAGATCTGACCACACTTTTGGACAGCATGGGCATGACCGACCATCATCTAGCCCAAGGCAGGTTGTGGGAGAAACTTTCCCCCTCATGTTGATCCACCTCTCAGTGTTATGGAAGACTCTTAAATCTTGGAACCCTGCAAATTGCACTACGTATTACACTTACTATGGGGAAAATCAACCCATTTCTCCATGGAGCAAGTGGTACTGTGCAAAGTATGATAAAGTTCAAAAGTTTTTTAAATCTATAGTGTATGAAGACTAGGGATAGAAGAATATTTGCTGCTATTCATTATCCAGCAGAATAATGAGCTTCCTCTCACTCAAGAAACCACTGCAAGAAAACTAGAGCCACAGAAAAGATTCTTTGCTTTTTGTGAAGGCTTTGGGGGGGAATTATTCTGCTCCAAAATAGGTGTATTTTTGTCTACACAGGAAACATATTTCTGCACAGAAAATGTTTGTTTATGCAGAGGGGAAAAAAAGTGTTTTCTGCCCAGGAAATTGTTCTTTGCATCAAACAATGCTGTTTCTTGCACACTCCAATTTTATTTCTGTGCAGAAAAAAAATAGGTGTGTTTTTGTGCAAAGTAATTTCCCCAAAGACTTCTGAAGATATAAATACCTTTCAGGAAATATGCAGAAATCTTCACTTTATCCTGCAGCAAGGAGAATATTTATTCTTGCTTGCAGCACTGTGAAGATTGGCTGATTGATTGATATAATTTAAATCCCACCTTTCTGTCAATAAGGAAGCCAAAGGCAGTTGGCAATATGAGTTAAAATATGATTAAAACAACAGATAATACAAAAGTTTTTTTAAAAAGTTTAAAGTGTATTAAAAGCATTAAAACAGTTTTAAAGGGCCTTTAAAATGTAAAAATATACAACGCACATCATTTAAAAGACCTTCTGCATCAGACAGCAAACAGTCAAAGGTGTGAGTGAACTAAAAGGCCATCTTTACTTGCCACTGGAAATAGAAGAGGGAAGGCTCCAAACTATCTTCCTATGGCAGTGGGTGCCACAGACTGGGAGCAGCCATTGAGAAAGCTGTCTCCTGTGTCTTCATCAAATGTACCTGGAATTGGTGGTGAAACAAGGAGAAAGATCTTCTCCAAGGATCTTAAAACTTGGACAAGATCATATTGGGAGATCTATATCCCTGCTGCCATCTGACAAGTTTAGAAGTCTTCTCAACTGGACCTCCAATTTTTAAGGTCTTTTTAGGGCCTGCTGGTCAAAAAGGACCAGAAAGAAGTGGGAGATAAGAGGACATCACTTTACCTTTGGGTGAAGAACTTCACTATATATGAATGACTTCTATAGATGGAGAGCAGACGACAAAAGTTATGGCTCTGGAAACAACATCTGCTTTTGATGCTTCCTCAGCTGACACTGAATGTAACCATTCCATTCTCTTTCATCTCATCTGGTTGTTATGAGAACTGGTCTCTGAGCTGGCTCTGGCTCCCTTCCTCTGCTCTTACATCCATTTCTCATCCCCTTTCTCTGCTATGTCCTGTCTTTTAGACTGTGAGCCTGAGGGCAGACTGCCTTTTTATGGATCTGGGGACCTTTTCATCTGAAGAATGGAATAAAACATTTTAATTAAATAAACAAAATCATACATTGATAGTTATTTTAAAATAACTTTTGAATAGAAAAATAGTTCTATGAGGAGTAGGCTGAACTCACTACAGCCTTTCTCTTTGATGTGCTGGGGCTTTTGTTTTCTTTTCATTTGCATTTGCATGTGAATAAAGTTTTAAAATTAGTATTTGACACTTGCAGTTTGAAATGACACAGTCTCCACTGCTAGCTCAGGATTCTAGCATGTCATTCTATGGCATAAATATCCTGTAAGGCCTGAAAAACAGAAACAGGAGGGACTTGGGTTGCTTGCTGACATTTTCTGCCACAACTTACAGATCAAACTGGGCAGTATGCATAGTACGTTTAGAAGATGTGTTTTCCCATGTGGTGAAAGATGTCTGATTCTACATG
The DNA here is from genome assembly GCA_948474755.1 of Ctenosaura bakeri. Classification (NCBI taxonomy): domain Eukaryota; kingdom Metazoa; phylum Chordata; class Lepidosauria; order Squamata; family Iguanidae; genus Ctenosaura; species Ctenosaura bakeri. Next base: position 276,150 of record CAOLHI010002040.1, read on the forward strand.
GCATTCCTCAGCAATGTCGCTTTCATTTAGCATGGTTTGTTTTTTGATTGAACAGGTAAACATAGGTGTAATGTGCAACTCCTGAAAAATGTATCTTGAATATGCATTCACCTTAATATCAGGTTTGAAATTAAGATCAGCACAAACTTGGAATGTCAACAGCAGTACCTTTAAGGGATTGTGGGTAAACCTAGATGATCCTAATGTTGTGAAGGTGGCACTGTGCCTTAGCACACAGAAGTTACTGTTTCCATTATTGAGATAGAGATAGATAGATTACAGATACCTGAACAAATACATATAAAGAGACATATGAAATATGTCAAAGTGAAGGGTTTTCTCTTATGAATAACACTGTCTTGCTATTGTAATATGCAAAGGTTACCTAACTGCTCTGCTAGGTGTGTGAGATAGAAAAATAATTTATTCATGTCAAACTCCACTATTCTGTGCAGTTTTTATTTGTCTGTGGAGAATATATCTAAGTTCACAGTTTAGTTCACATGGTCTTTTGAAATAAAATTCATTAGCAAATTGCAAATGTGAAAAGGGAATGGTAATTCCCTCCTTCCAAACCATCTTCTGCTCTTTTCCAAGTAAATCTATAATACTTCAAGCATTTTAAAATATCACTGAACTGGAGTCGTGATAAAACTCACACTTGGGAATTATCCAGAAGACCAGCCTATCTGGCTATCTGAAAGAACACATGTGACCCTACTTGAATTTTAAGATCCTCGGGGAAAGGGTTTCTCTCAGTTCCACCACCAACACTGGCCCATTTGGTAAAGACCTTAGTGGCTGCTCTCAAGCTGTAGTGTTTTCTCGCACATTTGGCTACAGTGCCTGCCCTATCCAATTCTTGCCTTCTTCCAGAACAAGTGATCCTTTATTGGAGAAGGATTTTGCCATTAACTTGTTGTTGCAGAAAAACTTTTAATGCTGAGGAGGGAACATGCTGTGCTTTTTTCTCCCTTGTTTTGTTTTTTACTTGTTTTTAGTTGATCTAGTTGGGTTTATTTGTTTTGTGAGGATTGCTTTTAGATATATGCTGTTATAATTTGAGTTGTAAATAATTTTGGGTTCTGTACTGGTAGAAAAGCAGTATGTGAATAAAATCTAATAAGTATGAAAGGTGTTCCTTTGACCTCTGCAAATGCTAACCTTTGCATATATCATGCACATATTCCCATATGCTCCAGGGGTGTAAGATGTAGAAACCTATGAAGAATCAACCTTGAATTTACAACAGTGATCAGCCAAGTACTTCTACAAAAGCCTCCAGAAAGACATGAAATGTTGCCCATGAAGCTTCCCATGCTCCTAAATGTATAGACACCACTGTTTAATCGTGATAGCAAATAGCTGCTGATAGACTTTTCCTTCATGGATTTGTCTGTTCCTTTTAAAAAGCCCTTGAACCTAGAGATGGTAGATTTGTGGTAGCAAATTCATCCATCAACTAACCACATGTTGTCAGCTGTAATCCATTGCAAATTACAGTACAATCCTGTGCTTGTCTACGGGAAAGTAAATCCCCACTGGGTGGGTTTGTGGGTATAATTCACATATATGAATAGAGGACTCCAGCCACAAGCTCATTAGATGACTGTAAGCCCTAATATTATGAGACAGGAGCAAAATGTTCTTCATTCATAGCTGTACTGGAAAACACTTATGCTGTTTTCCAGTACAAACATAAATGCTGGAATTTTAACTGCCTTTTCGAAGGTTTTACATTAAATTAATGGTTTTAATATGGATGTCTATTTGATTTTCTAAAACTTTTGTATTATCCAGTATTTTAGCTATATTTGGTTTCAACTTATATTAAGAGCTGCCTCAAGTCCCATACTGGGAAAAAAGTAGGATATAAATAAAATATAATAGATGAGGGAGAAAGAGCTTCAATGGAATTATAGGACTATGTATAGTGATTTGATTCAATTACCCCACTTTCAACATCCTATGGAATCCTGGACTTTGCAGTTTAGGGGTGGGGGGGCTCTGAGGCCTTTGTTGATAGTGGAATAATAGCACTAAAATAGCCTAGTGTGGAAAATGGCCTGAAACTCTTCTGATAAGCAGAGATTTTATAATTTGTAATATTCTAGCTGTTTTTGTAACTAAGTTACACTGTGTTGATCTGTAAGCACTTCTCCATCCTCAGACATACAGGCACAACAGAATCTTGGGTTACAGTGACAACACAAGGTTCTTTGGTCCTTTTTTGGTACCAGAAAAGGGATGGATTTCATTTCATTGTATGTAGATCCACATGAAATGTAGATCACAATACTTATGGAAAATACATAAATAAAAGAAGCAGGTGATTGTTGTGATGGTGATCTAATTAGGTCTGTAAGATTTATGGAAGTCTTACAAATTTGATTAAGAAGCAACATGTGGTTTACAGGCCAACTCTAACTCAAATTATGCCAGGTAAAATGGGCGCGGGGAAGCAGAAATCCCAGAAGTGAACCACATGCCATTATGGCCCCACCTCCTCTGAGTAAACCACCATATCGATTGCCCAACCATTTTGCTGTAGACTGGGTTGGAGGCAGGATTTTTTTTTTCTATATTCCTTACCAGGCCTGCTGCATAGTTGTATGAGAGGGACTGAAGCATCTTTAAATGTGCCTGTGTGTTCCACATTCCACTTTTTGACTTCTTTTTGAATGGAACATCTAAACTGAAAGAGTTTTCCATTGGTGAACTGGGAGGCATCTGGGGTCAAAACTGTTTTCCTACCTGTCTCTTTCCTGGTACATCAGTAGTTCTGTTGCTTCTTAGGGGTCCTCAGCCAGTTTTAAAGTGGGATTAGGATTGTTCCTCCAGGTGTTGGGTTAGTTTAGAGCTTAGATAAATGTCTCTGTGGTCTAGGGCTCCAGTAAGTAGAACCTCTAAGCCCATGTGACTTCATTGGCTTGGGTTTGGGGAGTCTTGTAGTCCAAAAAGTTAAAATTTCTAATCTCTGTGTGAATTGGAATATGATTATCAATTATAATACTAATTTATTATCAGTATATGATTGCTAATAGATACCAAAGTTCATGTAGATATTAGTTAACTTTGTTAATTTTGTAACGAAAAATAATGGCTATTCTTTTTTCCTGTTGGTTAGTGCTAACTAGAGTAGACCTATTAAATCAATTGTTGAATTCTGAGTTGACACCTGGATAAATCTGATTTACTGGTGGGTCTATTTTTGTCAGGATGAGTAAAAGAATATAGACCATTATTTTTAGTATCAATACAGGAAATTGTCATAGGAGGTATTAAAAATTCATATTTTTTGCATTTTTTCAGATTAGATTGAATTATTGCTCATAAGAACTTAAGAAAAACACCATTAACCTTGTTCTGGACCAAATCATGACATTCCACGGAATTTCATATCAAGTCTCTTATGGGCACCATATAAAAGACACAGTTTCATTCTGGTGTTTGTTTTACCAGGGAGGTTATAGCAGCAAGCTAAAGACTTCCCACTGATCTCAATCAATCAGAATAAAGCAGTGTGTTACCTGTTTACTGACTCTTGTAAACATGTTTTCTTAGATTGGATGCACCATATACACAAGGACAGAGTATAAAGCCCAAGTCTTATTTCTAAGGGCTCATCAGAAATTTGAATCCCAGAAGTACTTCCATGAGGCTATGAAGTACATGGAATTTTATAAGTTACTCAAGAAAAAAATTCTGTTTTAGTGCTTGATTCACACTTGAATCATGGAGCCTTTCTACAATGCACCCCAACACCTCTCCTTCCTCCTGATGAAGCTTGCCAGCCCTTCAAAGCTTGCCAGCTATTTTATAACTTTTTGGTTGATCCTGATAAAAATACTGTCCTATAATTCATTTCATTTTTTTTTAATTCGAATGGATCAATGAGTCTGCACACTTTTTAAATGAGCTGAAACTCTTCCTTTCCTGCAGGACTCTTTCATTGTAAACTCATGAATTATCATTTTGTGCACCTTCATCTTCAGAAAATAAAACAACTATACTGTACTTTTCTAGCTCCACAGTAAGTGCTGACTTTTTCAGTTTCTTCCAGTTTCTACCACAGTCACTGGCAATGTGCAAAAAGCCCTATCACACTACGCATACTTCCCTGAAAATTAGTTGCAACCTTTTTTTCTAGATCACATTTAATAAGTGATGATGGTTAATAGTACTCTCTAAAAGCATTTTAGATTTAGGGTTCCTTAAGAACATTCTCATAAAGCTCTGTAGGGTACTCACAAAATAGACCTTGATAGTCTGAGTTAGGATTGTGGATTTGGACCCAACACATCTGGATGTCTGAGTTTCTTCCCTACTGTTTTGGTCCTGGGCCTTTCACAACAGTGTTGTTTGATATAAATCCTTTATCAGCAGCCATTCATGAATGCTGCTGAAGAAGTAGGCATAGACATTCTGGAATTATACTTACCAAAATATTGTATTGTAAAACACCATGAAATGATATGTATATCTCAACTTCAAAAAAATAATTGTGACCCGTATGATCAAAGCCTAGAATTCTTGGGACATTCAAGATGGAAACTCTGCAGAGGACTAATTAGCACAGAAGTGTATTAATGTCATACGGAAGCAAAATGTTGCTCAAGATTTTACAATAAACACTTCTACTATATGCAGAACAAGAAATGCCAGATGTTTAACCTTGGTTCAAAAAAGGAAAAGGCATTAGAGATCATATTGGAAACATATGTTGGCTAATAAAGAATACCAAATGATTTCAGAAGAAAATCAGTCTATGCTTTATAGATTACAGCAAAGTCTTTGATCATCAATAATTATGGATAGCTCTAAACATAATGAGCATGCCACAACATTTGATGGTCATGATGTGTAACATATACTTTGGACAAAAGGCCACTGTCAGAATAGACTGCAGAGAAATAGGTTGCAATTGACAGGAGGTCTGACAAGTCTGCATTTTATTACACCATCTATTTAATTTATATGCAGAAATCAGGATTAGACTCAGAGGAAAAAGGTGAGAAAATTGGACAAAGGAAGACCAACAATTTAAGATATGCAGACGGCATCATACTATGGGCAATAACTACTTTTGAAAGTCAACACAGAAAGCCTGGGTTCCAAAATTTTTGTCATCTTGAGCCCTATGCCAAGATATGGGTGTTAAAATATCCAGCCAAGTACAAACACAGGGTTAAAGCTGAACATTAAGAAAACAGAAAATAGTGACATCAGAAAATTTACATAATTTTAAAGTGGAGAATGACAGCATTGAAATAATTAAAGATTTTTGCATACTTAAGGCAGTCATAAATCAAAATGGAGATTGTAGTTAAACAATCAGATGAAGATTGACTTGGAGGAGCATGTGAATGAAGGAATAAGATCCTCAAGTGTATAGATGTATTATTAAATACCAAAGTCAGCATCATCCATGTCAAGTATTACCAGCTTCTGTGTATGCTTCTGCAAACTAAAAGGAAATGTGGTGCTGAATCAGAATTCTGTGGATACCATGGACCACCAAAAAGGCAAATGGATCCAAAAGCAAAGCAAGCCTGAACCTACATTAGAAGCCAAAATAACTAAACTGAGGCTTTGTGCTTTGAGCATATCGTGAGGGATTCTCACTCACTGGAAAATATGTTGATGCTTGGTAAAGTAGAAGACAATCGTGTTAACTGCAGTTCCTAAGCCGCACTTAGGGTGACCTCAGATATCATTTTGATATCAATAATTTGGCTTTCTTTTACCATCCCTCTCCACATGTCTGCGAGGTCCACTGGAGAAGCCCGCAGTCAGGCTTGGCCCCTAATTGCTGCAATATTCCAAACAATACAGGCAACCCAGAAATAGCTGTCTTGCCGCTTTAGGAGACCTCAAAGGCAAGTACTCTATTATGTATGCACGCTACTTACAAAGAACTCCCTGCCCCGAACAGACAACTTGGCAAGCTGGATACTCAAATGTCAAGCACTGCGCATCTGCACACTGGCTACTCTATTATCAATTCGGACCTAACTTAATCAGGTTAAATTCTGACCTTTCAGAGGCTTTGTCTCCAGCCCTAAACTCATTGTTTTTCCACAAGTATGGAATAGCCTGTAGCTCCATTCCTCCCGATAAAAACCCCTGACTTGGAGAGCTTCGTTCCTGACTTTCCTCATGCCTTGCCGTCGCTTTGCTTGGCGAGCCTTCCCCTCCGTTCCATGTATTGAGACTCCATACCAACGAACTCAATCTTCAGACTGCCTGGGCTTCAGGACAGGTGTAGCATTGCCCAAACCAACAATCCCTCTTGAAAATTCCCTCTATCCCACTCCAACCTTTATTTTCTATAGTTATCTGTGTGAATGTGCTGCATACACTGTTTGTCTGTATTTTAATAAAGATCTCAATTATTCTTAACTTCGGTTTGCTTCTAGGCTTGGCCTGGCCCCGTAGACATTGGGTAAAAGATTCCGCTGCATTGCCCTGCCTCTTGCATTGCTAGCTTGTGCTTTTTGACTAATTTCCCAAACTTGTTTAATTGTGAGTGCATTTAGGTATCCCTCATGGGACCCCCAGTAAACAGGGTAACAATAGGACATGAGGAAGATGATGTTACAGATGGATTGTTTTAATAAATGAAGCCACAGCCTGGAGTTTGTGAGAGCTGAGCTGGATTGTTGATGATTGGGGCTTATGGAAGTTTCTTATCCATAGGGTAACCATAAGTTGAAACCAACTTGATGGGAACTCTGTCCAGAAAAAAAACTATCTATCAATCAATCATCTCTCAGTCAATAAATAGAGTGCCATATTAAGGAACATTTTACTAATATTTAAAAATTATTTCTATTTTTATTAAAAAGCATGAGTGAATTAACAATCAATTGTTCTTTCAATTGTGTTTTAACATGATATTTAGGGTTTGTCATACTCGCATTTTATCTATGTGTGTTCTGATTTTATTGTGCGATGTCCTGGATCCCAATTTTGGAAGAAATACAGGATACAAATAAATAGATAAATCATGAAAAGCTATGGTACTAAGGAATTATAGATGGCCAGATAGCAGGGCACTATGGAAGCCTGAGTAGTATTGGGACTGGCATGGGAAGGGAAAGGTTAACTCTTTCTCTTCCTGCCTCTCTAAAGCCACCATTTGCTTTCCAGGGTAGGCCTCCATTGTTCCCTTTCCACGTAATACTATGCTGAGCTGGGCTGACCCTTACAGGATTAAATCAATAACTGTCATAGTGGTAGGAATCCAAATCATTCCCCACAGGTCTTATTCACATTTTAACTGCCACTTAACTGCTACTTAACATTTCAAGAGGATCTGGATCCACAAGGAAACAGTATGTCAACTCAGTTTAGGATTGACACAAAAACATTCAGAATATAGACATCTTCAAGTGGATCAGAAACCATTTTCAGAGCAAGTAGTGCTGAGGCCCAGTGGAAGCCTGGTGAAGGAGTCATATGCCAGAAGAGATGGATCCAAAGTCAAAGATGGTTGGTTCAAAGCTAGCAGTGAGCTGAGTCATCCTTCTCTATCCTCTTCTCTCACAAAGAGCAAGGAGAGAAACAGTTGGGGGAAGGAACAAGGCAAAATAACTGGATTTTGCAACCTCTTCTTTAGCTTTTTCCCAGTAGACAGTGAAAGGTATCCACCCCTGGCAGATTCAAGCTGTTCTGGAAGAGAAACAAATTGTTAATTATTTACGGTGCAGTTCTAGGCATGTCTAATCAGAAATAAATGCCATCAACATGTGTTTTACAGGATAGCAAATCCCTATATGGTTTGTTATTGATGTATTTTTGGTGTCAGAATGGAGGTTAGATATATGTAGGGCTGTCTGTCTCAGGTCAGAGGTAGCTTGATACCTCCATTGTCAGTGGGGTGGTAAATCTACTTCAGGATTTAATTTAAAGGACCTAACCAAGGTGGTGAACCTATTTTTGGACTATAGTTAAGGACTTAGGGTAGCTCCCTTAAAGTTCAGACTAAAACCCAGAATGGATTCCCCAGTCCATAGAAACGGAAAGCTCCAGCCCCATGAATTGCATCACCTCAGGTATACAATATCTTTAACTCGTGGTAGTTCATCCCAGATAAATGAATCCATTGTCTTTCAAACCTGTGAGAAAAATTAAAGCGTTACACTGAGTGCCAAGATTACACTATGCTCAAAAGTTACCACTCAGTGCTGCCACAGGGTCTGTAGAGCTCAAGGAAAAAAGAAACAGTTTTGTTTTTACCATAGTTGCTGAAAGCCAGCTGCCAGTGGCTGTTTAAGCATTTGTTGAAACAACCTTTTAGCTTATACTTTTATTTGATTTCTTTTCCCCTCCCTGATGTTTGTATATTCTTGTCTGAGTTTCCAGCATAAACAAAAAATGGTAAAGAGCATACTGTAGATAAGCCTTCAAATTGTTATGTGGCATTTTACCCACATATCTGTCAAGTAAAAGGTTAGAATTTTCACTCTTCTGAGGAAAACATACCAATTAGCAGCCAGGCAATCCTGTTGTAAGCTTAAAGCTTGGGGAAAAGTTTGACATATTTGCAAGTACAGTCCCTGCTATTTGTGATCATACATTTCTATGATTAATCATCTGGCTGACCCAGACCTTGTGGTGCTAGTAAAATGCCTGGTTGCACCTAATAGGATAGGACATGGTCCAGTCAAACATATGTGCTGTGTAGAGAGATCACCAGCTTTTTTATACTGGAGTCAGTGGCACTGATTTCAATTGAACTTCCTCTCTAATAAGTGTGCAGACTAGATGTTAACTATGGATTACTATGCATGTTTACTCATACATCAATCTGGTTGAATTTAATCCTTTTAAGTAAGTGGGTATAGGATTGCAGACTACATCACAATGGGCCTTTCCGCACTACACTGTTATAGTGCTATTATTTCACTTTCAACATCCTATGAAATCCTGGGGTTTGTAGTTTAGGCAGAGACATTTAGAATTCTCAGCGAGAGAGCTCTTTGACCTCAGTAAACTACAAACCCCACAATTCCACAGGATATTGAAAGTAGAATAATACCACTATAACAGTATAGGGCAGAAGGTCCGCTGATGGGAAAATTAAGAATGTATTTAGTTCCTTTCGAAATCAGTGTGATTTCAGAATAGCTTGGTCCTGCTCAAGCTTTCTTTCTTTCTTTTTCAGTAAAATCCCACTACCAGGGAATGCTGCAGTTTTCTGCGGTCAGTCTATCTGTACACCAGACAAAAAACATGAGACAAGTTGTCATTTCTAACCTAGTGGCTGCTCCATTGTTTTTGATGGAATCATCTGGCACATGCAAGTTTAGAGGCTGTTTCCAGGTGCTTCAGACTACAAATCTCATCATTCCCAGCCATTTGTGGCCCAGCACATCTGTAAAGTGCCAAGTTGGGCGAAGGAAAGTTTAAAATGAAGGTGCTGATAAGAAAATTTGCCACCAGGGGTCAACAGTGTCAACTCACATACTAATTCTCCATAAACAACTTGTTTTGAAACTGAATGCATTAAAAGGCAAATTACCACAATTCAGCAAGTTAAAGTGTTTCACCTTGTCAGAGTTAATGACAATAACACTGATCTTCAATTTTCAGGTGTTTAGGAATAACCAATTAATTTTCAAAGCTTTGGTCTGGCTTGAAACCAGAATATTGGTATTGCGTTCTCCTACATGAATGTGCCTAAATATGCCCATTTAGTCCCATCTCCATAAAGAAGTGGGTTTGGGTGAGGATGCAAGAGAGGGCTTGCTTTCTTTGAAGTCATTCCCAGGTTCTAGAAGGGCAGGCTGCCTACCTGTAACTCGAGTTCTTCAAGTGGTCATCTGTTAACTCACACAAAATGGGTCTTCCTCACCTGTGCAGTACTGATTATGGAATCTTCTAGATATTCATGCCTAGCATTTTGGCAGGAACCCCGCTCCCTTCCCCTGAGGCTATATAAAGCCCTTTCTCGGTCCTACCCTCAGTTCCATGACTGCCACAGCAGTATTGGCAGAGGGGCAGGGCAGGAAACGAAGAGGGGAGGAAGGGTGGGATTGTGTGAATTCACAGATGACCACTCAAAGAACTCCAGTTACAGGGAGGCAACCTGTCCTTCTTCTTTGTGGTCTATGTGACTCACACAAAATGGAAGACTGGCCAGCTACAAAGAAGGAGGTGGGAGCGTCAGTGAAACATCTTACAGGAAGCAGTCACCCATGCCCTGACCCACCAAAGGCAAATATACTAGACAGCAATGAGAAATTCTGTGGTGTTTATCAGTTAGCACATAAAGAGAGTAGAAAGGCAATGCATAAATTGGAATATAACATACTCATGGAATACTGAACATTAAACATCACAGGAACGTAAGCAGTTCTTAGTGAATGGAGGCAAACAGCACTGCCCTGCTGAAAGTGATATCACTGGAGGATCTCTGCTCAATCCTGTAGTATGAGATAAAAGTTGTCAGTTGTGACCAGATGGTAGCTTTGCAAATGTCCTGTATGGGGACGCCTTTCAGGAAAGCAGCTGAGGGTTCTGGTGGCATGGCTTCTGATTTGGGGAGGGGGATTTTTCTCCTCCAGCTCATATACAAGTTGGTTGGTGGAAGCCACTCACTTAAAGAGTCTTTGAGAGGAGACTGGCAGTCCTTTCTTCACATAGGAATAGCAAAGGAATAGCCTCTGTCAATTCCTATGTTCTGCAATGCACTGAATGTAGAAAGCAAGAGCCCTGCAGACATCTAAGGAGTGCAGGGCTCACTCTGAGGATACGTTCTGGAAGAACACAGGAAGAACAATGTCTTGGTTCAAGTGGAAAGCTGAGACGACCTTTGGTAGAAAGGTGATGTCAGGGTGGAGGACCACCTTGTTGGTGTGGAAGTGAAGATAGGACTTGTCTATCCCAAGGGCGCACAGTTCACTGGCTTTTCTAGCTGATGTGATGGCAACAAGGACGGCCATTTTCCACAAGAAGAGGTGGAGGTCACATGTGGTCATAGGTTCAATGAGTTTCTTGGAGATTCAAGACAAGTTCCAGCCGGGGGTTGGTGGGGCAACAGGTGGTTGTAAATGCTTGTAGCCCTTGAGATAGTTGCGAACCAGGGGGTCTGCAAAACAGGAAGGTCTCCACAGTTTTTGAAGGTGAGATGATATCTCAGAGAGACAGCATGAAAGGAGGACAGGAACTTGAGAAGGACATGAACTCGAGGAGGTGAACAGTGTCAAAGGACTCGATACTGAGTCTCCAATGTCAAAGAAAGTCAGTGAACCTCCACAGTTTACAAGAGTAAGAGTGGAGTGTTGAGGGTTTGTGCGCTGCCTTGATAACTTGTCAAACAGGAGGAAGGAGTGAGGCTAGTGGAGGAGGTTCCATGCTGTCAGTTTGAGGTTGTTGATGTCTGGGTGGCAGACTGTGCTGTTGTTCCCAGTCAATAGGTCTGGTCTTGGTGGCAGCCTCTGATACCGATGGCTTGACAGGAGGAGCAGTGGGGTGAACCAGGATTGGTGGGGCCACCATGGTGTGATCATGATTGCTGAGGCCCCATCTTGACGAACCTTCTCTATGACCCTTGTTATCAGATGAAATGGGGGGAGTAAACAGTTGGTCCCGACCATGAGTAGAGGAACGTGTCCCCGAGGGACTCTTTGTGTAGTCCATTCCTTGAACAGAAGAAGCAGCACTGTGCATTCTCTGGAGAGGCAAAGAGGTCGACCATAGGTGTGGACCATCTGGCAAACATGTCATGGGGCATCAATTTATTGAGCTTCCATTTGTGGGAGATCAGAGGAGTGCAGCTCAGCCAGTCTTCCACAGTATTCTCAGTCTGGGAAGGTGGAGGGCCATCAGTAGGACCTGTCAGGCAAGACATCGCTTCCAGAGACAGAGAGCCAGGCTGAGCAACGTTTGTGACTGAGTGCCTCCCTGCCTATTCATGTAGTAGGCAACTGTGGTGTTCTCTGTTACGATCTGGACTGTGTCGTTGGAGACTACATCCTTGAAGGCTTTGAGAGCCTTGAGGACTGCTAGAATTTCTAGACTGTTGATGTAGAGAGCCCTGGTTGATTCTCTACATCTGCCACAGACAGTGAGATGTTGAGTGTGGGCACCCCATCTGTCCTGCAATGCGTCTGTTGTGATTGACATTGTGAGTTTCGGGAGGTGGAATGGCATGCCTGCCAGAACATTGTGAGAGTCCTTCCACCAGGACAGGGATCGGATGAGATACCTCAGTATCGAGAGGTGGAGATGGGGGTTGTCAATGAGTGGGTTGAAGACCTTCAGGAACTAGCTCTGCAGCAGTTGCATGTGGAGTCTTGCCAGTGGAATGATGGCTGTAGTGGAGGTCATTAGGCCCAACAGCACCTGCACCAAGCGGGTAGTGGTGTGACGGTTCCTCTGCAGAGCCGATACCACTTTGAAGATTTGATTGAGGCAGTTTCTCAGTGGGAGGGCCAGTTGAAGAGCTGAGTCTAGGATCGCCCCAATGAACTTTATGCGGTGGGTTGGGCGCAGTCATGATTTGGCAGCATTAATGGTAAGTCCTAGGGTGTGGAGAAGGTGACAGCTTACGTCAAGGTCACTGTAAAGTCTCCTTCAGGAGTGGGAGATGATCAGCCAATTGCCGATGTATGGAAACTCTGCACTGTCAAAGAGCTGCTGCTACTACTGACATGCATTTGGTGAATACTCTCAGGGCTGTACTCAGGCCAAAGGGAAGGACACAAAATCTGAAGGCCTGTCTGCTGATGGCGAAGACAAGGAACTGCCTGTGGTCTGGCTGAATGGCAATGTGGAAGTATGCATCCTTGAGGTCCAAGGTAGCAAACCAATCTCCTTCTTGGAGGAGGGGAACAATGGACTTCAGGGATACCATTCAGAATTTGCAGGTTCTGATGTAACGATTTACCCCCCCAAAAGGTCTAGGATGGAAAAGGTCCAGGATGTCCTTCTTTGAGACCAGGAAATATCTGGAGGAAAAGCTGGTCCGTAGGGTCAAGGAGGGGATCAGCATTATTGCACCTTTTGTCTGAAGGATGTGGATCTCGTCTCTGAGAGGGGTTGATGGGTGTGTTATGTGAAGGCGGCTGATGGGAGGTATGGAGGTGAACTCGATTGTGTAACCTTCAGCCATGATGTCGAGGACCCTGGAATCCATTGTGATCAAGGACCAGGCATCAAAATGTTTCCTGAGGCTGGACCCAAAGAAAGCCTTGGGAGGATGGAAGAGGGTGGCCCTGGTGCCATGAACATGTTGGAATCTGTGGTGGTAGGCAGGTGGACAGCAGATGAATCTGTAGCAGAAGCAGTTGGTGAGATGGAGTCATCCTGTGTAGCATCAAACCTGGTGTCTGGAGATATCGGTCTTCTTCTTATAGGTGGGTTTTTGTGGCCGTGAAGGAAGAAAGCATGGAGGCTGAGTTGGGGCGAACTGGGAAGAGCACTGAGGTACGTATGGGCTGAAAGTTAAGGAGGGAATGTGGTTGGTACCGATGGTAATGGTACCTTGATGAAAGTTACTGAGGCTGCATATCGTACTTTTGTACTGAGGAGGAGTGCATTTTGAGGGTGCGCTTGAATTTTTGATCAGAAGTCTCATTGAACAGTCCAGAAGAGTCAAAAGGAAGAGCCTCAACCAAGATCAGGAAAGATGAGAGGCCAGAGGAGCACACCCAGGAATGGCGATGGGGAATGACCGAGGAGGCAAAGGCATAGTCGACTATGTGTCTCACCATTGTGATCCGCTGGGTATTGAGCCAGCAGGCCTCAAGGAGGAAAACTTCAGTGACACATTTCTCATCTTCAGGAAGCCTGTTGATGAAGACTTTAATCTTGTCCCAAAGTCACTGGTCTTAGGTGGACAGTCATGCTGAATAATATCCCATCTTAAATATCAGGGCAGCGTTGGAGTAGTTTTTGTGGCCAATGGTGTCCAGCTGCTTGCCCTCTTTATCTGGAGGTGGAATGTTGGGACTGGGAAGTCTTTGTCTGGGCTGCATCCACAATGATGGAGTTGGCTATAGGGTGGTTTTGGACCCACGGTTCATCAGAATTGATCACCCTATATAATGAATTGGATTTCTTTGATGTAGCAGGGGCAGAGGTAGGTGTAGATCATGGTTTCTTAAAGACTTGCAGGAGGTAAGGCAGTAGCGGAATAGCTGATATTGAGGGGGCCTGCTCCTAAGACTGGTGATAAACCGGATCATTGATAGTCTCCTTAGAGGCTTTGGTGGCAAAATTCAGGTTTTTGGCCATACTCAAGATGAGGTCAGAGACTGCCCTGACTTCATTGGAAGGGGTTCCTCATGGGAGACAGCTGTCTCAGGGGGTTTGTCATCTTATTGATCCCCAGAGTTGGTGGAGGGAGATGTGGATCTGGAAAAGGATTGCTAGGCAGGGACATCAGGGATAGCACTCCCTGGAGTTATCACGGCCCTGAGTGACCGGAAACGCCATCTCTGCGGTCCCTGCCAAGGTTGAGGGGTGTCATGCCCTGCTTCCACAGCATGGACTTGGACTCAGATTCTGAAGTAGAGGGCACACCAGAGGCTGAAACAGAAGGCATGCCAGGGCCTACTGTACAGAGAGAGGTTGCAGTGTCAGAAACAGAACAAGGAATGGTGCCAGCTCCAACAAAGAGTCCTGCCTCTTCAGATACAGAAGAACACTCACCTAGACCCAGCTTCGCACAGCACAGGAAGCAAAGAGAGACCCAGCGTCGCTCTCTCAGAATTTATAACTGGCAAAAATCAATCAAGGCACAGCTGCCCTAGGCTTTGGATCTATTTAGCCAGCGTCCTTCCCCTCCAGGAGTTGTCAGAGCTTATCTGACCTGCTACTTTGCTGTATGCCTTGACAAATGCTCAGATTAACCTTGGACACTCCCTTGCTGTGAACGCTCGCCAGACTTTGTTTATGCTCGAATTTATTTATGACTGCTTGCTCACTGCCTGGAAGTAAGTAACAATCTGGGAGATACAGTTTGTTTTGTTTGAATTATCAGCTGTGCCAGGACTGAGATAGGACAAGGAGAGAGGTTGTTCCTGAGATGTTTCTGTAGTTGGGTATAGTCTAGGTCATTGCAGTGGAAGAGATGGCCTAGAGTCAGGGTGGGCCAGCATCAGAGATTGATGTCGACATCAGGTAACAACCTCTTCATAGTACCTGTGCCTCCTATGTCAATGTCGAGGTATGTAGATCTCTTCCAATGAATATTCATTGGAATAGTCAGATGGTGAATAGTATAGGTAAGTACAGCATCAACGGGAGCGCTCATGATGGGCAGCTCTTCAGCATCGAGAATGGTGATAGTGGTCAGATGAGGAGACTGACCTGGATCCCATCCTGCTTCAACATGAACTCCATTGATGCCAGTGGTGGTGAGCAAGGGTCGATTTCGAAGACAAGCAGGATTGATGTTGTCGGGACTGATGTGTAGATGGATGGTTTGGTGATTTGGAGGGCCCATGGTGAGTGGGGAGGGATAGGTGGATGGTCTTCCTGAGGCACCTCTCTAACTGGTATCACCTCCAGCTGGACATTGTCTGGGGAGTCCTAGTGGTTGTCCTGAGCAGGGGTATGCTCGATGATCTCTCCATCAAACACCTGAGATGGGCTTGAAGGCAAGTGGGAACAATGGAAACTTTCAAGTGCAGAGGGCCTGGAGGAGGAGTTGCTTCTGTGAGGATTCTGCTTGTAGAGCTGGATCTGTCTCAGAGATGGTACCATGGTTAGTGGTTCCACATGAGTCTGGGAAGAGGATACTTCCCCAGTTTTCTTCCTCCAGGGCCTCGTTGTGTCTTTCTCAAGGGAGTGACCAGGAGGAGGGAGCAGCAGAGGTGATGATACCACTGACGTAGAAGCCGAGGGCCTTGATCTGCTTGAAGTTGACACTGAAGACATGTGCTTTGAGTGGGCAGTAGATGATTCCAGGCCGAGTGGTTGTGTTGTGCTGTCTTCGAAGGAAGGTACTGCAAATCCTTCGAGGAGATGTGATGACCCACTTTCCATGAGGTTTCCATCTTTGAGGTTCTTGTAGAGATGGCCTTGTCCAGTGGATGAGTGGAAGTGACCAAAGCAGATGGACGGTAGGTGATTTCAAGGCCTGTTCATAGAGGATGACATGAAGCTGAGCCTCTCTGTTCCTCCTTGTCTGGGTGGTAAAGGCCTGGCAGTGGGCACAAGCAGCCAGATTATGGGCTTCACTGAGGCAAACAAGACACCTAGAATGCCCGTTGTAGTCTGGTATCTTCACATTACATGATTGACTATTCTTGAAAAAAGTTGTTGATGCCATAAAAGAAAGAACTAAGATCGAAAGATGAAGATGATGTCAATAGGAAAAACAGGTCAAAACCGGGAAGGCTAGGTGCATGCTTGATAGAAGCTCTGAAAGGCAGCTAATGTGGCAGAAAAAAAGGAATTGAGGGTAGGACTGAGAGAGGGCCTTATATAGCCTCAGAGGAAGGAGATGGGGTTCCCACCAAAATACTAGGCATGAAGCTCCAGAAGATTCCATAGTCAGTATGCACAGGTGCAGAATTACCCATTTTGTGCGAGTCACAGAGACCACGAAGAAGAATTCCCTCTTTATGCAGCTTAGGCTGTTGTCGTTCTTCTAACAGTGCAAAATTTTTATTCATACATTTAAGCAGAATTGCTGCTGAACTGTTTTTAACTGGTTGGATTTTTTTAAAAAATATTATTGCTGTGTTCTTAAAGATGTTTGTAATGAATGCTAATATTTTTATCTATTTTCACTTGATTTTTTTTTATTTTTAAAAGTTTGTTTTTACTTAACCTGTGCTCCTTTTCCCACTTTTAAAGCAGAAAGGCAGGATAGAAATTTACTGAATAAATGAACAGTCCATCTAAGCATCTCAATGCACAAGTTTGTTTCTAATAACATCAGTCATTCCTCAAAGGTGGCAATGAAGTTTAAATGTGGCGGTCAATGGGCATAAAAGCTAAGCCATAGCAGCATGGATTATTCTGGACGTCCCGAGAAGTTATTGCCATGAGATATCTGAAAACTCATCAAAATTAGGATGAGTCTTTTCTATTTGCTTCTGGCACTCAGCAGTCAAAGGCTAAGGGTACCTTCACATGTTACATTCTTCAGTTTCTAGCTGAGATACATGAAGAGTACATCTCCAAACGTAATGCACAGAAGTACCAAACACCTGTATCCTGTTCCCACAGACACAGTAGGGAGGCAGATTTGCTTGCCTCAGTGTCAGACCTGAGTCTGAAAGTACTAAAAACCTCTGAGCACAACTACTGTGAGGCACCAGCTGATGCCTTAAACCCCCATTGATTTTTCAAACAGATATTCAAGCCTGGTTTTGCTATTGGCATATTCTTTTGCTGACATAATCCAGACTCTTCATTATCTCATTATACCCCTCTATCCTGCTGTTTGCTAAGCACTAATAGCATCTTTGCTCTTACAAATAAACAAACAGAAGGTTTCCTGACCGATCTCTCCAGAAGTTTAAAATTTCATTACACAGTAGCACCATCTGAACAGTCATGTCATCACTGTTTGGTTAATACAGTTTGTTTCAACAGCAGCATCTAAGCCTGTTGCAAGCTGTTTTTCTAAGTGCCCCTATCCCCCTTATGTGAGAGCAGCTTTACTGTGTACATTCTCCATAGCGAACTTTGGTTGGCTGTTTTGTGGATTTTGGATTTTGTTGTATTGTGGATTTTTTTTTTTTTTTTTGTATTTTCCCTTCTAGTGTATCTGTGCTTGTAGACATTTCTTTTTCATTCATACTTTTACAGTGTGCACCAAAATGGTCTGATTTGACAACAATTAGCCATGCCTTGTTTATGGCACATCTACACTTCCACTACTGTGTGGTTATACCCTTAATAAGCATCTGGAAGATTCAGCTGGCATAAAATGCAGCACATCATAGACTATTGAAAAAGTTATTAGCATGCAGGAGAAGGCTTTCTTCCATGTTACTCTCAGATTATGGAATACATTTCTTTCTCCCTGGAATTATAATCAGTGTACACTCTCAGTGCTTTTAGAAAAAATAATCACAAGACACATCTTTGTATCCATGGCATAGAAAAACTTGGGTCAGACTCTATAACAATCCTGGATCTCAATTCTCTAGCTTGAATCCTGGTGGTGCATGGTACTGGAAGCATGTATGGCAGAATCACATGGTGGTTGGGCAAAAAGGCAGATGAAGCCTGCCTCCCAGCAATTTGTCTCTCCAGTGTTTCACTTGGTTTTCAGCTGCAGTGTCCACATCCTCCTAGCATCTGCTGTGACCACCTACATCAGCATAATTACACTGATGTAAAACAGTCTCTATGCCTTGTCCAGTAACACTATTGTAAGATTTTACAATGTTACACACAACATCAGAGTTGTAGGAATATTTGGTATCTTTCTATCAAGCAGAGTGCAACATAGCCAGTGCAATGTGAGCTTTAGTAATAAACAAAAGAAAGAAAATAGTCAAGACGCTCCTGTAAGATAAAAAAGGAAAACACAAACCTTACATTTATTGTTTCAGGAAATCCATCTTAGGCCCTTTCTGTATGGCATGACTGCCCTGCAGTTGGGACATGATAGCAGCACTCCATGGGTCATGCTTCTACATGATATCATCACGGTCCCTCTGGCATCTTGTCCCTGCGCATCACACAAGCACAGTATTTGTGAAACAGAAAAAATCCATTTTACACCTACTATTGCATCATGCTGCTGCCTGTCCCAGCCATGTTGTTACCCTGTATGTTGGGGGTCCTGGGAGGGGCGCCCAAATAACCAAATAAAATCACAAGTAGGGGGAATTTAGCTTGAGCACTCTCTTGCTAAACGAGAGGCAGGGTAACTTTAGCAAGGATCTTTAGCCCAATGTATACAGCATCAGGTCAGAGAGCGGCTAGACAAGGTTTTCAAAGTAACAAACAATATTTCATTAAAGACAAGAAACACGCAAGACAGGAAGTAAACTAACTAACTGAGAAATAGAAACGGAGAGCTTTTCGGGAAAGGCAATACGACATCTGGTCTCGTAGTCCTGGAGAGAAGCGGGGTTCCGGGGAAGAAAGCTCAGCAGGGCTCACTGAGGGGAGTTCCTTCAGACTACCGGCAGCAAGGCGGAATGGAAGTCCAAAGTAGTCCAAAGACGTCCCAAAAGTGGGGACCTTTTATAGGGTGGAGTTTACCTATAGGCTATGTCATGCTCGGTGAGAACAAAGGAAATTTGGAGTTGGACAAAGGAGTTGGAAAAGGTCAAGTTTTGCATGATGGGTTTAGTTCTTAAGACAATAGCGTGGCCAGTTCGTTAATAGCCCGATACAAAGGAATGGCTTGGCTCTTGGCTGCATGGCTTTGTGTAGATCCGGGCTGAACAGAGCCGGTTTGCAGGAAGGTTTTTCCCTAAAGCAACGAAGAGGCTTAAGTTGCTTGCCCGAATGGGGTCTTGGAATGTACAACCATTAACGGCCGCACCTGTACGTGCTCGTCTAGGAGGCCTCTGCAAACACGTGGAGTGGGGTGGCAGAGAAAGGTCAAGCAAAGGCCAAATTATTTGATATCAAAAGGATATCTAATGCTCTCACCTGACATATCATAACCGTGATAACAATGTGGAAGGGCCAAAGGGTGCAGGCGATGCCTCCCTCCCCAGCACAACAAGGGCGGGTGCCTGGCTAAGCTGTGGAAGGGAAGAGGTGAAGCCAGAGCATTCCCCTCTGCAGCAACTGGATGAGGTGCGGAGAGCAGCATTCCTGGCATGCTTTCCTTCCTTGCCAGGGCTGCAAGGAAAAGACTTTGCAGAGCCCTGTCATGTGAAAATGGTCTTAGATAGGAAAGGTGAAAGGTTTTTTTTTTTTTTTTTAATAAAGGTTCCCTAAGTTTTAATAGAAAAGCCCTAATAGTTGGTTCTCATGCATGAATATAAGGCCTCTTGAACCAGGAGCCTCATGGATGCTCCCTTCCCAGACAAAGGACTAACTTTTTGTATGAAGAGGGAAGTGATCTCTACAGGCTGGAGAGAAGCATAAAGGCTTCAGAACACAGATCAAAGAAATAAATGGAGAGGTGAACTAAAAGGGCAGGCATAATCTCAGGAGCTCACTTTCACTAATCTATGTAAGTGTTGATGCCTCTTTGCTTCAAACAAGAGGTTCATTTACTTGCTCATCTTACAATGATGTACATTATCTTCTTCTAGCAATGTTCATCTGTTCTCTGCACAGAGCAAACTGTCCAATTTCTACATTAAAGAATAAATTGATACAAACTGATATCAGAAATGCAACTATTAAAAAAAAATAGTTGGAAGAGCCTCTCAAAATCTGGAGAAGCAGGTGCAGAACACAGAAATTTTTAAGAGACGTTAGAGTGAGAAATCACTGAATTATAGTTTGCTAGGAAGTTCTAGTCTTTCAGCAGAGGTTTGAATCAGGAACATGGGTTCTTGTCACACTAGATATGTTAATTAGTTCACTTAATGCCAAGATACTTGTTTTACTGAAAAAGGTTTGTGATTTGTCAGTGTTAAGAGGGTATTGGTCCTTGTTATTACTTTCTAAATGTGATTTCCTTCAGCCTTGATTTCTACTGTATCCACTGTCTCTATTGTATGTATCTACCCCGGATTCAAACAAACAAACAAACAAACAAACACAACACAATAAAAAACAACACATCTGAGGAAAGAACACACAGTCCACAAAAAGCTCATGCTATAATAAATTGATTGGTCATTTAAGATGCCACAGGACACTGTTTATTTTATCAGTATTGGCATTAATGTTTAAGCCATGAACAGACAGGTCTTAAAAGATCAAAGTTTAACATCCAGAGATTGCATTCTAATTAAGATTTGTATTTGCAGAGAAAATAAGAATATAAACACAGAGATACAGAGACACACAACATCATTTCTTTTAATTTGGGACATACAAGTTTTCCAAATGGTTAACATAGGAAACTTGCCCATACCTTTTATGTGTTTTTCATTGCTGAATCCCTTGTGCTATAAAATGAAGGGCAATATGTTGTTTGTTGCATTTTAAATTTTAAATTGTTGCATTTTAAATTGTGCTTCCCATTGAGTCATCATAGAGATTTGGTCACACAGTTACTGTACATGAATAAAATATAGGAAACTCCTAAAGCGCATTTATCTAGGCTTAACTGTGACTTCTTAAGGGTTAGTATTTTCCATTTTGCTCTTTATCAAGGAGCAGTCAATAGCCAAGATCTAAACATGGTAGTATTCAACCCTAATTAAATGCATATTTGGGAAACTTAATGTCAAGTGCTAGCCCAAAAGGTTAGTTAATTTGGCTGCAAAGTGAAAACCATATTGATTGATGCAGGCCACACTACTGACATGAATGCCTCTGAAATATAGCATTTGCTGTCCTGACTATTTGAAGTACTCCAGGTCATCAAATTGATGCAGAGGTTATTGAACTCTTAATGCAAAACTTAATTACTTGGAAATCTGTTGAATATGCATCTTTTTAAAAACTTACCTGATATTTTATGCTTTATGGGACCATGACCTCTTCTAACCTTTGCCTTGTAAGAATGAAATGTCTTCATCTCAGATTGAAGATGGCAGGTTTCCTGAGCCTGCAAATACTTAATGCAATGTATTCATTTGAGTTAAAGGGCCCCTCATGTTGAGCTAGATAAGAGTGTATTTAGTTAATATTTAATTTTGTGTGGATATACTCTAGGCATGATGAAAGAATCACCTTGATCTAGCAAGAAAGAAAAATGCTTGTGTATGTGTGTGTGTGTGTGTGTGTGTGTGTGAATGACTTAGTATACCTGCCTGAGAAAAGAGAGGTGGGATCACAGAGATCATCTGGAGACTGTAGGAAGGAAGAGGTTGCTGTTTGTTTCTACTGCCTTGGATCTCTGGTTCTGAGACACTGCTCTTTGCAGGACTGATGCCCTGACTCAGCATAGCTGCTTTGCCTGTCTGGGACATAAAAGTAGGGGTAGATCTGCCACCAACACGGCTTATCATGAGAGTGGATTGTTATTTTTGGGTGAATCACTTTAGAGGTACATGAGGGTGAGGGCCTGTCCTTTTGTCTGATGGAGGCAAATATTTGTCACCTGCTTTTACCGTCTGCCTGTCTGTACATTGTATTGGTTGTTTTAATAGCTGCTGCTTTGTCTGCCCAATAGAGGAAGTATATGTTTTCAGAACAGGGAAGGGGTACACAGATTCACAGAACAGCCATTGAAGTCATACATGGCAGAGGGAGATATGAAAAAAGGAGATAATGATACCACAGAAGATAGTAACATAACAGGGTGGTTGTTGCCCCCAAAGAGTGTCTCAGGTCAAATAGCCTGGATAGCCTTGTGACTCTTTTCCTGAGTTGAAAATGCTGCTGTTGAATGCTAGGCTGGTAAATGGAAAAAACAAATGCTATTCAGGATTTGGTCCTGGAAGAATGTGCCTACCTGGCCAGTATTACAGAGACCTGGCTGGATGAAAATGGGGGTAGGTGTTAATCTCTCTTAGCTCCGCCTACCAGGTTCTTCTGTGCAGCAGCAGGTGACACCTGTGGGGAGGGATGTGGAGTGATTTATTGTGATTCCATCATCTTGACCAGGTGCCCTATCCCACAGCCCAGAGGTTTTGATGATTTACACCTAAAGGTGGATAGCTGGGACTAGAGAGAAATTCTGTTGGTCTACCACTCAACCTTTTGCTAAAAAGCCTCCCTTATGGAGCTAGCTGGGATAGCCTCAGGGTTGGTGTTGAAGTCTCCGCAGCTAGTAGTGCTGGAGGACTCTAACATCCATGTTCAAACTGCCTTGTCAGGAGTGACTTACAACTTCATGGCCTCCATGACAATCATGTGTCTGTCTCAAATGGTATCTGACCCTACATATGCTGCTGGGTAAACTCTGGACCTTGTTTTCTGTGTTGGATGGGGTGATGGCGATCTTAGTGTAGAGGGACTCTCAGTAGTTCCGTTGTCATGGATAGATCATTACGTGGTCAGGATTAGACTCATGGGGACTTGGAACCTCAGCAGGAGTGAGAGACTGATTAGGATGGTCTGTGCCAGAAGGCTGATGGAGCAAGACAGATTTCTGATGGGATTTTCTAAGCAGATAATTCTGTTGAAGCTCTGACTGACCTCCAGAACAGGGAATAGGCCACAGTGGTGGACACAATCATTTCTGAATATCCCTCTTATGGAGTGGAGCCAAACCTACTGCTTTTCCAGGGAGCTAGAGGTAATGAAGCAAGTGAGACTAGAGTGATGTTGGCTGAAAACTCAAAGCGAGTCTGACTGAATGCAGGCTAATAATAACAACAACAATAATTTTTTATTCTACTTTTGCGGGAATCATTGCATCTGCAATGAACCATCCAGCAGAGCTATTTTGAGTGGACAGAGGTCTATTGCATACTGGTCCTCAAGTAGAAAATACAAACCACTTAACAGCCCACTGTGAAGAATTTGCATGTCACTTTTCAGAAAAAGTTGCTCAGACCCACTCAAGCTTTGATGCTGTAATTGATACAGTTCCAGTGGATGCAACCTTCATTCCTGCTTGCCCATTGTTATTGGATACTTTTTTAATTTGTGTAGCTTGAGGATATGGACAGGATCACTGGAGAAGTGAGAGCCATCATGTATGAGCTAGACCTTTGCCCCTCCCTGGCTTATCAAAAAGGTCAGACGGGGACTGGCTGAATGGGTGAAGGGAGTAGTCAGTGCCTCCTTACAACAAGGTAGCATTCCAACTTGCCTAAGGGAGGCAGTTGTGAGACTTCTGTTGAAAAAGCCACCCTTGAACCCCTTTAGTGTCCAAGGCCATTTTCACACTACACTGTTATAGTGCTGCTATTCCACTTTCAATGCCCTGTGGAATTCTTTGTAGTTTACTGAGACCGAAGAGCTCTCTGATTGAGAATTCTAAATGCTCCTCATTAAAGTGCAAACCCCAGAATTCTGTAGAATGTTGAAAGTGGAATAATAGCCCTACAATGTAGAAATGGGCCAACCTAAAATTTTTGGGTTAGATATTGGAACCTGTGGTAGCCTCCCAACTCCAGGGGATTCTGGATAAAACAGATTATCTAGATCCATTTCAATCTGGTTTCAGTCATGGCTATGGGACAGAGCCCCCTTTGGTCATCTTGGTGAATGACCTATGTAAGGAACTGGACAGGGTAAGTGTGTCCCTCTTGGTCCTGCTGGACCTCTTAGTGGCTTTCGATACAATTAACTGTAGTATGTTTCTGGAACACTTCACTGTGGTGGGACTTGAAGGCACTGTTTTACAGTGGTTCTGTTACATCCTGGAGGGGGAAACCAAGAAGGTGGTGTTAGGCACTCCTGTTTGACCTCCTGGCCATTGGTATGTGGGGTGCCTCTCCCCCATACTATTTCACATATACATGAAACTACTCGGAGAGAATATCCAGAGTTTTGAGATGCAATGCCATCAATATGCAGATGATACTCAATTCAACTACTCCTTTTCATGCCAATCTCAGGAGGTTGTCCTGGTCCTAAACCAGTTTCTGTCATCAAGAACAGACCAGAGGAAGACAAACAAGTTAAACTTAATCCAGACAAAACAGAGGTGCTCCTGGTCAGTTGAAAGGCAGATCAGAGACTGGGGATTCATCCTGTGTTGGGTTGGGTTACACTCCCCCTGGAGACACAGGTTTGCAGTTTAGGTGTACTCTCGGACTGAGCTTTGAACCTAGGCTCCCAGGTTTCTGCAGTAGCTGTTGAGAGTGGCAATCTTTGCATGCTTAATTAACTGACTAATTTGTTTGCATGTGTGTTGTAAGTGTAGAGAGATAGCCAAGAGTAAACTTCCTGTTGTTTGTCACCACCCATTTTCTCTTGCACGTACTCATCCCTTTGTTCTAAAAGCCCTCGGTTGCTATATACTTTTTTTTAAAAGAATTTTATTAAAGTTTTACACATATAAATCCCCCCTCCACTTCCATGTTTTAATTCCCCAGTTAAGTTATATCTTATCCTCCACTTTCTATAAAGACAAAAATAAAAATAAAAAAAAATCCACTATTCCATCCTCTAATAAGTTTAGATTTTTTACCATTCCATTACCCCTTT